>NMUG010012899.1:0-10248 GCA_002855965.1 Monotropa hypopitys
GATGGCTTGGAAGAACGGCCGGCAGAGATCAGATGACCGGCTGATGAATCTGTTGAGGGCCGCCGCCATTCCGGTGAGTCTTTGAACCTCTTTGATGGTTGTCGGAGGCCTGAGGTTGGCTACTGCAGTGACCTGGGATGGGTCCGCCTCTATCCCCCGGCTGGTGACAAGGTAGCCGAGGAATTTGCCAGAGCCCACGCCGAAGGCACATTTTTCTGCATTGAGCCAGAGGCCATGTTTTTTCAGAATGTCGAAGACTTCGGCAAGATGTTGGAGGTGGTCTTCTGCGTATTTGCTTTTGACGACCATGTCATCAATATATGCCTCCATTGTGTCCCTGATCTGCCGGCTGAACATTCGTGAGACCATCCGTTGGTAAGTGGCTCCAGCATTCTTGAGGCCGAAGGGCATGACCCTGTAGCAGAATACCCCCTTGGGTGTGATGAAGGAGGTCTTCTCCATATCCTCCTTTGCCATAGAGATTTGATGATAACCTCTATATGCGTCCATGAAGCTAAGTCTCTGGTGGCCGGCGGTGGCGTCAACTATATTAATCACTTTTCTATAAGGATTGTAAATCTGACACTCCTGGATATTGTTGCCTGCTTTGTGTTGTGGAATTTTATCCAGGTAAGGAGGCTTAGCGGGTTCATTGCCAGTTTTTCAGGATCTTTCCAGCAGGAGCTATATATATTTCAGTTCTTTTCAGTACTTAGCATTTTTCCTTTACACACACTATGGCATGAGAAACCGTTAGCCAAGCACGTTTACCTTGCGGGGACACCAATACATCATCAAGTCAATTCGCTCCCTCTCGACAAGGAGGCATTCCACATTGAAGGGGAGTGCCAATGCGTCATCAAGGTAGCTTGGCCTGCCACATTGGTGACAAGCTTTCCGAAGGGACACGAGCATCATGACGACTCTCAACAAGGAGGCATCCCCTAGGAACACACTATGGCATGAGGCATGAGAATCCGTTAGCCAAGCACGTTTACCTTGCGGGGACACCAATGCATCACCAAGTCAATTCACTCCCTCTCAACAAGGAGGCATCCCACATTGAAAAGGAGTGCCAATGCGTCATCAAGGTAGCTTGGCCTGCCACATTGGTGACAAGCATTCCGAAGGACCCTAGCATCATGACGTCTCTCAACAAGGAGGCATCCCCTAGGCACACACTATGGCATGAGGTATGAGAAACCGTTAGACAAGCACGTTTACCTTGCGGGGACACCAATGCATCATCAAGCCAATTTGCTCCCTTTTGACAAGGAGGCATTCCACATTGAAGGGGAGTGCCAATGCGTCATCAAGGTAGCTTGACCTGCCACATCGGTGACAAGCTTTCCGAAGGGACCCGAGCATTATGACAACTCTCAACAAGGAGGAATCCCCTAGGCACACACTATGGCATGAAGCATGATTAACAGTTAGCCAAGCACGTTTACCTTGCGGGAACACCAATGCATCATCAAGTCAATTCGCTCCCTCTCGACAAGCACACAGCTTGGTATCAGAGCTCTAGGTTTTAAGATTCTCGGAACAAGTGTGACATAGGATGTTGAGTCTCTTGAGGTGAGCGATAGGTTGAGTCAGTTTGTTTTACTCTTCCGGAAATCATTGTATGTGTTACTTTGGCACCCGATGGACTACCTTGAAATCTGATTTGAAAATCGCCTGATCAACGTATTTTCAAGTGAGTGATCTTGGGAAGTTAGTCGGAAAAGCACAATTATACCAGAATCCTGTGTCTAGAACGGTGTATAGGTGTACAATGGTAATGAACCCTTAGGTGTCAGATTTTTGTTTGTACAATTCCTTGTTTGATGATTGTGCCTGGTTAATGATATAAGATGAAAAGTGTGCTTATTGTATGTCTATTTATTGATGAATCAGGATTGAGATGGAAAATATGGAGGATGCTGCTTCTACCGGGCCAGCTTAGGGGGAAGTTAATCATCCCCAGGCACCGGTGAATCCTCCTATCTTGACTAATGGGGAGAGAGTTGAGGCCGCAATGGCCCAGTTTCTGGAAAATCAGGTGGCATTTATGCAGTGGCAGACTGCACAGCAAGCAGAGGCAGTTGCCACAGGTGTTCTTGATAGATTCCGCCGTCTATGCGTTTCTGAGTTCGATGGTTCTGTTGCTCCTGATGTGGCAGAAAAATGGTTGCATAGGGTGGAGCGTGTCTTCTCTACTTTGAGAGTTCCTGAGGCTGAGAAGGTAGACTTGGCCACTTTGAATCTGAAGGGTGAGGCCTTATTCTGGTGGGAGGCATTTTAGAGACAAATGACGATGCCAGTGGAAGGGGAGGTTGCTGTTCCCCCTCGTGTAGTTACTTGGGAGCTCTTTGTAAAGGGCTTCAATGATCAGTACTGTCCAGCGACTTACAAATTGGATCAGCAGAATGCCTTTCTCTATTTGAGGCAGGGTTCTATGTCAGTTTCAGAGTATGAGGCAAAGTTTGCTGCCTTATCTCGCTTTGCAGTTCAGCTGATTCCTACAGATGCAGATAGATGTCAGCGTTTCAGGCATGGCCTAAATTCTAGTGTGGCTACGAGATTGACCTCTTTCAGAGAGCGGGACTATGCCGACCTTGTTGATATGGCTCGGCGTATCAGTAGAGATGTTGAGACTTTGACTGAGCAGCGTTCCAAGAGGAACAATTCTGGTGGAGGATGGCAGGGTAAGTCCTCTAGTTCAGGAGGAAGCTACAAATCTGGGGTGAATAAACCCCCATTCAAGAAGAGCCATGGTGGCTCTAAGTCTCAGGGAAGCTGGGGAAAGAAGAATGAGAATCAAAATCAGGAGAGTCAGTCTGTGGGAAGTACTCCTAGTGGTGGTCGGCGATGCTTTGGATGTGGTGTATCTGGACATGTGCTGAGGGAGTGTCCGAAATCCAAAGATGGCGATGCGAGATTCAAATGCTTCAATTGCGGAAAGTGGGGACACAAGGCTCCACAGTGTCCTAAGCCCCGTGAGTCGGCACCTTCTGCAGTAGTGGGTTCTTCCGGTGGAGCGGCTGCCAATGCTGGTAGCCAGATGAGGCCTGGCCTTGTCTTTGCTATTACTCGTCAGAAGGCTGAGGTAACACCTGACGTGGTTGCAGGTACTATTTTCATTTCTGGCCATTATGCTCGTGTCTTATTAGATTCTGGTGCGACACATTCTTTTGTTTCAGTAGCTTTCGGTGAGAAGCTAGGTAGAGTACCTTCTATGCTACCATATATTCTATCTATTTCTACACCAGTGGGTGAACCCGTTCGGGTGAACTCGTGCTTTGTGGGGTGTGATCTATTATTGAGAGGAAAATCTTTGTTGGTAAATCTCATTCCACTGCCTATGGTGGACTTCGATGTTATCTTAGGGATGAATTTTCTATCCACCCATCATGCGGTTATTGATTGCTTGAGGAAGGAGGTGATCTTCCGTTTTCCCAATGATGAAGAGATGAAGTTCTGTAGCGAGAGAGTTCCGGGAAGATGCATATTTATATCTTGTTTGCAGGCCAGTACCTTGTTAAACAAGGGCTGTGAGGGATTCTTGGCATATGTGGTTGATTCGCAGTAGTCTAGTCCTGACATTGCCGATATCCATGTAGTTCGTGACTTTGTTGATGTTTTTCCGGATGAGTTGCCGGGTATTGTGCCAGATCGGGAGATATAGTTCACTATTGAACTTGTTCCTAGAGCGAGTCCTATTTCTATAGCTCCATATCGTATGGCACCAGCTGAGTTGCTATAGTTGAAGATGCAACTGAAGGAATATCTTGATAAGGGTTTTATTAGACCCAGTATGTCCCCTTGGGGTGCTCCTGTTCTGTTTGTGAAAAAGAAGGATGTGTCTATGAGGATGTGCATAGACTATCAGCAGCTCAACAGGGTGACAGTGAGGAATAAATATCCTCTTCCGCGTATTGATGATTTATTCGATCAGTTGCAGGGAGCTTCGGTCTTCTCAAAGATCGATTTGAGATCAGGGTATCATCAGTTGAAAATCAGAGATGAGGATGTACCCAAGTCCGCTTTCGTACTCGATATGGACATTTCGAATTTCTAGTAATGCTATTTGGCCTTACAAATGCTCCAGCTGTGTTTATGGATCTTATGAACAGGGTTTTCCAACCCTATTTAGATTCATTTGTGGTTGTATTCATCGATGATATCTTGATATATTCTAAGAATGAGGAAGACCATCAGCAACATTTGAGATTAGTATTGCAGACTCTGAAGGAGAAGCAGTTCTATGAGAAATTCAGCAAGTGCGAATTTTGGTTGCAAGAAGTTGTATTCTTGGGCCATGTCATTTCTAGAGAGGGGATTCGTATGGATCCAAAGAAGGTGGAGGCAGTTGTGAGTTGGGAGAGACCAACTACTGTGACAGAGATTCGCAGCTTTTTAGGGTTAGCCAGTTATTACCGTCGGTTTATTCCGGGGTTTTCTTCTATTGCTTTGCCGATGACAAAGCTGATTCCTAAGAATGCGAAATTTATATGGTCAGAGGATTGTGAGGTGAGCTTCAGATCGTTGAAAGAGAAGTTGGTGTCTGCTCCTGTTTTATCAGTTCCAGATGGAACCGATGATATGGTGATTTATACTGATGCTTCTTTGCGTGGATTGGGTGGTGTGTTAATGCAGAGGGGCAAGGTGATTGCCTATGCTTCTCGTCAGTTGAAGCTTAATGAGCTGAATTATCCGGTTCATGATCTTGAGTTAGCTGCAGTGGTTTTTGCATTGAAGCAGTGGCGTCATTATTTATATGGAGTCACTTGTGAGATCTTTTCTGATCACCAGAGCTTGAAATATCTGTTTACTCAGAAGGAGCTCAACTTGAGACAGCGGCGATGGATGGAGTTAATCAAAGACTATGATTGCTCTATTCATTATCATCCAAGAAAGGCGAATGTGGTTGCCGATGCTTTGAGCTGTAAATCGGCGGGGAGCTTATCTTGTTTGCGATGTGCTCGCATTGAGCATTTTTGTGAGATGAAGAAGATGAATGTTGGGTTTGAGGTAAATTTGGGAGATGCTCTTTTGGCTCGTTTTTCTATCCAACATACTTTTAAAGATCAGATTCGAGCGGGGCAAGATCTGGATGGGTTTATGGTATCCAAGAGAAAGTTAGTGGCAGAAGGCTTGGGAGGTGATTTCAGGCTTGGCAGTGATGGCATGCTTTTGTTCGGAACACGGATGTGTGTTCCTAATGATCCAGAGTTGAGGCGCAGTATCTTGGAGGAGGGTCATAGTGCCGCATATGCTATGCATCCGGGAGGTAACAAGTTGTATCGTAACCTTCGGGAAATGTTTTGGTGGAGAGGTATGAAAATGATGTTGTTGAATTTGTGGCAAAGTGCTTGACTTGCCAGCAGGTGAAGATAGAGCATCCGCGACCTGCAGGGTTGTTGCAAAATCTACCGATACCTGAGTGGAAGTGGAAGCATGTCACTATGGATTTTGTGGTTGGTTTGCCGAGGTGCAGTCGAGGGTTTGATTCTATCTAGGTTGTAGTTGATCGGCTTACAAAGTTTGCTCACTTTCTTCCGGTTCGAGCGACTTACACTACCGACAGATATGCTAAGCTGTATATTGCTGAGATTATCAGATTGCACGGAGTACCTGTTTCTATTGTCAGTGACAGGGATCCGAAGTTCACTTCTCGTTTCTGGCATAGCTTGCAGTCTGCTTTGGGGACTTCTCTGAAGTTCAGTACAGCTTTTCATTCACAGACTGATGGACAGTCAGAGAGGACTATCCAGACTTTGGAGGATATGTTGCGGGGATGTGTGTTGGATTTTCAGGGAGCTTGGGATGATTATCTTCCTCTAGTGGAGTTTGCATACAATAATAGTTTTCAGTCCAGTATTGGGATGGCACCGTACTAGGCTATTTATGGGAGGCATTGTCGTACTCCTCTTTGTTGGAGAGAGGTTGGAGAGAGGCAGTTATTGGGGCCGTAGTTGATTCAGCTATCTTCAGATGGTGTTAAGCTGATTCGTGAGCGGCTGCGGATTTCTCAGAGTCGCCAAAAGAGCTATGCTGACAATCGTCATCACGAGTTGGAGTTCGAGGTTGGTGATCTTGTGTTTCTGTGAGTATCGCCTTGGAAGGGCGTAGTTTGGTTTAGAGGCAAGAGGAAGTTGGCTCCTAGATATGTGGGACCATATGAGATTTTAGAGCGGATTGGTGCTTCTGCTTATCGTCTGTTGCTTCCAGTGGAGTTGTCTCAACTTCATAATGTCTTTCATGTATCTAACTTGCGGAAATACATTGCGGATCCTTAGCATGTGTTAAATACCGTGGAGTTAGAGGTGCAAGAAGACCTATCTTATGCCGAAGAACCTGTGCGGATCATCGACAGGAAGGAGCAAGTTTTGCGCTCCAAGAAGATTATGTGGGTGAAGGTTTTGTGGAGACACCATGGCATGGAAGATGCTACTTGGGAGGGCGAAGATGCCATGAGGACTAAGTATCCTCACTTATTCGTATCAGGTGCGTAATCTAATTTCGAGGGCGAAATTTTCTAGGTGGGGGAGAGTTGTAATACCCATACCTATTTTTAATAATTAAAAAAATAAATTACCTATTTTTATTAAAAATAGGGGAGGAGTAATTTATATTTTTATGTGGTAAAAAGTAATGGTGAAGGAAAATAAATAATAAGGTAAAGAGGTTTTAAGGAATTAATAAAAGAATATATATGTAATTAAAGAGTATTCTTTTAAATATATATGGATTATATAGAAGAATGGCTCATAAGGGTAAATACCCTTTCTAATCAAGGGCAAAAGGGTCTTTAGTAATCAAATTTGATTAGGAAAGTATTTAAGGGAGTTAATCTCCCATTAGGGTTCATATGTATCACTTGGAGGCTATTAGGAGTGTTTAGAGAGAGAGCTTGAGGGTGATTCACAAAATCAAGGCATTAGATCAAAGCTTTTGGAATCAAATCCTTCATCAACATTATTGCTAAGATCTCAAAGGTAAAAGTTATAGTTTTGGTTTCTTAATTTCGTGCTTGGATTAGTCCAGATTAGTGATTTTTCACTAATCACGATTAGCAACTATATTATAGATCCCCTTCTTAAAAATCTTTGAATTTTATGATTTTTACTTAGTTTTTGAAGCCACCAATTGAGTATGATTGAAGGGGGACACTACACTACAGTCTAGGGTAGTCAATTTTATGATTGTAGTCTCTAAAAATCGATTTTATATGAGTTTAATTAAGAAAACCCGAAGTGAGATTAAGTAGATTTTCGATCTGCTGTAATCTGCACTGACCGGTATGCACACTGGTATACCGGTCGGTATACCAGGCGGCATGCCGGTCTCGTACCGGCCTTAAGGTTTTTGCCCAGTAACCCTTAGTCGAATGTCAAAACGAAAATATATGCAACCGGCATGCTGGCCGGCATGCCAGGCGGTACAACGGTTATGGTACCAGTTATCGTACCGGTTTTTGATGAATTTGGGCAGTAGGGTTGGTCGTGACATAAAAAAAAATTTGTATTAACCGGCATGCCGGCCAGCATGCCGGGCGGTATACCGGCTTGGTACCGATTATCATATCGGATTTGGAAATTTTGAGAAAAAGATGTTTTTGAGAAATTATCATTTTTATAATAATGATAAACATATTTTAAAAATATTTCAGAGGTGGCAGAGGTTAAATTAGTCAGTGGGCAATATTTAATAAGTTATCAAAAATTAATTATTAAGGAGAAATTCTTATATTCTCTTAATTTTATAATAGGAGACCAGCCCGAGTCTTCTAAGGCGATTCAGTGATTTTTATTGTGGTGTTTGCATAGTCACTGGTGAGTGTGTAGATTTCTCTCTTCTATAGAATTGTAGATTTATATGATATATGAAAAACGTTGATGTTTGCTTGGTCACCTTCTGTTTTTGACAATACGTGTTGTATGACTTAGATGTGCTTGGAATTTGGTACTTTGTGTGACCTATCTAAATTTTCTCACGTGATAACTGAAATCGTATGTTTAGAACATGGTAGCCGATGTTTCAATTTATGTATATTCACATGCTTCACACTAGTTAAAAAGAATAATTGATCAAATGCCTAGTTGATAATATGTGACAGCATGTTTTGATGATCATGAGTATAGTACGAATGCTTGATTACATGATTGTTGAATAATATGTGATATGATTTGTGATAATCACCGTTTGAATGGATGTATATTCACATGCTTCATACTTAGTTTCAAAGAGATGATGAATGTTGATTTCATGGTGCATGTATACATTTTCATGCAATGCACTAAGATGTTTATATTCCGGCGAGACATGTTGGGAAGACGGTAGATGCTTGGCAACGGGCTTCTCAACATGGTGTTTTGCCCACGGTGATGGAATAATGTAATTCGGTTTATGAAAATACACAAAGATGTTTATATTCCGGCGACACATGTTGGAGAAGACGGTAGATGCTTGGCAACGAGCTTTTTCAACATTGTGTTTTGCCCACGGTGAGGGAATATTGTATTCTGGCTGCACTTATTGTGTTTGCCTACGGTGATGGAGTACTAGGGTTGACTATTCACCCTATCTAGTGGAGTTGATGTGGCCTCCCTAGAGTTGCTGATGATATTGAGGGAAGCTTCCAAAATATTAAAAAGATGCATATTAACATGTTCATATACATTTGCATATTTACTTTACTGTTGAGGACTACTTGAGGGGAGAGGCACAACTCCTTCGTTTACTTTGTTGTTGGACTACATGTGGGGAGAGGCACAACCCCTTCGTTACTTGTTTTATTGATGTATTATATTAATCAATTTTCTATAAGGATTGTAAATCTGACACTCCTGGATATTGTTGCCTGCTTTGTGTTGTGGCATTTTATCTAGGTAAGGAGGCTTAGCGGGTTCATTGCCAGTTTTTCAGGCTCTTTCCAGCAAGAGCTATATATATTCCAGTTCTTTTCAGTACTTAGCACTTTTCCTCTACCAGTTGTAGGGTGAGGATTGGGAGATTTTGATATTCAGACTATTAGTTTCCTTTTGCAGTAGACTCTTGTTTTGGGACCTTGTTCTGGGTCATTTTCTTTTGCGTTAGACTGTCACACTTGGTACCTTTCGTGGTTGGAGTTTTATATTACTACCTTTTTATTCCGCTGCATAATTTTTATTAAAAAGAAAGAAAAAAAATTTATGGTGTTTTGAAAATCAAGGACAATTAGCCCCTTGTCAGTAATTAATGTGTGACGATTCATAGCCGATTATGAATTATTCTATTAATCCGGGACGGGTCGTTACAGCTTGGTATCAGAGCTCTAGGTTTTAAGATTCTCGGAACAAGTGTGACATAGGATGCTGAGTCTCTTGAGGTGAGCGATAGGTTGAGTCAGTTTGTTTTACTCTTCTGGAAATCGTTGTATGTGTTACTTTGGCACCCGATGGACTACCTTGAAATCTGATTTGAAAATCGCCTGATCAACGTATTTTCAAGTGAGAGGTCTTGGGAAGTTAGTCGGAAAAGCACAATTGTACCGGAAAACTGTGTCTAGAACGGTGTATAGGTGTACAATGGCAATGAACCCTTAGGTGTCAGATTTTTGTTTGTACAATTCTTTGTTTGATGATTGTGCCTGGTTAATGATATAAGATGAAAAGTGTGCTTATTGTATGTCTATTTATTGATGAATCAGAATTGAGATGGAAAATATGGAGGATGCTGCTTCTACCGGTCCAGCTGAGGGGGAAGTTAATCAGCCCCAGGCACCGGTGAATCCTCCTATCTTGACTAATGCGGAGAGAGTTGAGGCCGCAAGGATTTTATAGTGGTTCGGTTGGAGGATCCAATCTCCAACTATACATCCACTTCTCTCACAAATGTAGTGAGAGTTCCACTATCTATTCAACCTTCGGGTGGTTGACAAACCCTTTACAACTTCCGGGTAGTTGTCTAACCCTTACAATTTTGAGCTCCTTCTTAAGATGGCTCCCACCTTCCTTCAATGCCAAAGAACACCTTCTTTGGACTTCAATAAATGTGAGTAGCAAGAACTAATGGAGAAGTAAATTCTCCTTACAAAGTAGGCTTAGAGAATATGACAATGAATGCCTACAACTACTACAATCTTGAGCCTCAAATATAAAAGTGTAAGAATAGAGCTTGAAAGAGAGAGAGAGAGTTCTTTGAGAGCTTTTTGTATGTATGGAGGCTTGTAGGAGTTGTAAGAGCTCTTCCCAAGTCTTTGGCACCCTTTAAATAGCCTTG
>NMUG010012900.1:0-10247 GCA_002855965.1 Monotropa hypopitys
CAGCTTTTCTTGCAGGGGTTCCTGGAGAGTTGGCTTGCAGCTGATTCTGTTGGAGCTGCTGACTTGAGTTCGTGACTCCCGAGGGTGGGTGGGACCCTCACCTTTCTCCTTATTTTTTTTAGTTTCAGTTTCCAGTTCAGTAGTTGTACTTCCTTTTGTACTTCGTTCAGTTGTTATTGTATCATAAGGAATTGTAATGAGAACTTCTACTGCACTGCTTTTGTTACAACTATTAACACCCCATTGTTTGTATTTAAATTGTAATTCAAAAAAAAATGTTTCTCAAATTTTGGGGATGTTACAAAAAAGACGTATGAAAATTCATTTGCATATGCATTGGCACACTTATTTCTCTTGTTTACTTGTACCTTGTGGACTATTGTAGGGGAGAGGCACAACCCCTTCACTTACTTGCTTCTACTTTTTGTTTACATGCTATTTTAATGTGTATCATGCCAATCCTTATTATATATTGATGAGAATCTGACACTTCTGGATATTGTTGCCTTTTCTTTTTGTTGTGGCATATTTATACAGGTAAGAAGGCTTAGGATGGGTTCATTGCCAGTTTCTGATGTCCTTTACAGTAGGAGCCATGGCTGTCTTCTTGCCAGTTTTGCAACACTTTTACTCTTGTGGTAGTGGTGAGAGAGAGTAGTTGGGTTCTACTTTCAGTTTTCAGTTTTGTTTACGCAGTAGACTATCTCAGTTTTTATTTTGGGACCTTGTTCTGGGTCATTTTTAGCTAGACTGTCACACTTGTTCGGTTTTTGGTGGTACTTGAGACGATAGCAGTTTTTATATCACATCTTCCATTTTTTTTTCTGCTGCAGTATTTTATTAAAAAGAAAAAAAATCATGGTGTTTTGAAAAAAATAAGATCAAGTAGCCTTGGTTAGTTCTTAATATGTGACGATTCGTATCCGGATTATAAATTTTTCTATTAATCCAGGACGGGTCATTACATGTAGGCCGATGGTATTTCCAGGACTTGGAACCTGATGGAGAAGGTGACGGGGCCGATTTCTATGGGGAGCTCGACTTCTCCTATAGTTTCCCGCCGTGAGCCGTCGAAGGCTCTTACCGTCATTGTATTGTTATAGAGAATTTTGGAGTTGACTCCTAATCTATGCAAAGTTTCCCAGGGGCAGACGTTTAGTGCAGAGTCATTGTCTATGAGTACCCGGGCGACAATCATGCCTCGGGTCTTGACAGCAATGTGGAGGGCTTTAGTGTGCCCTATTCCCTCTATCGGGATCTCGTCTTCTGAGAAAGTGATTACCCCCAGACTCATGATTGAGCCGACTAAGTCTTGTAAAACATTCGGGGGCATATCCTTAGGAACTTGGGCTTGTTTCAACACTGTTAGCAGTGCCTCCCTGTGAGGCTCCGAAGTGAGGAGTAAGGCCAGTATGTTGATGTGAGCAGGAGTTTTTCTCAATTGCTCCACGACATCGAATTCGTTGATTTTGAGGGTTTTGACGAACTCTCGCATCTCCTCCTCGGTTATTTCTTCGAGTTTCTTTTCTTTTTGTTTTACATTGGGTTCGGCTGGGGCATAGATCCTTCCTGACCGAGTGATCCCGCCGATCTGATTGACTTGTTTCTTGTGTGGATATTCCCTAGGACTTGCTTTGAAGTAATCGTAGGGGACTTGATTTGAGTTAAAACTTGGCACTTTAGGCGGCCGTGGTAACGTAACCTTAGGTAAGGTTGGTAGACAAATGGGCACTCTCGTTTGTTTGGAGCTCTGAGGAAGATCCTCTCGTGATTTCCAGAGCTGGTTGTTCAGATTCCTTCCACTATCGTATGCTGCCATGACTTGAGATGACGGATACGGATACTGGTGAAGAAATATTGTTGGTACCTGTGTGGTAACACTACGTTCGGATCAGTATATAAAGAAAGTGTCTTTGAGGATATTGGGGAGATATGTGGACTTCCTTCGAGTTTTAAAATTCAAGAAATGCCTCGGACATGACGTCTGGAGGAAATCTTGGATTTGTAAATTCTCGGGAGATTTTTGGAAATGACAAGTCCGAAATCTACTTTTGCCCAATATCCTTTAGAGACGCTGACGGTTTTACGAAGTCTAGCAGACATATGTGCTGAAAGAAGAAGGTCTTTGGGATAGTTGGAGACATATGGACTTCCTTATAAATTTTAAAAATTCGAGATGTCCCTCGGACATGAAGTCTGGAGGGATTCTCGGATTTCGATAATTTACTTGGATATTTTGTTTGAAAAATGATAAGTCCATAGTCTATCTCTAACAACATCCCTAAAGACTCTAATGCATCTTGAAAACTTTTGGGTGTTTAGCAAGCATGAATATAAGGATTTCCCTTGAAAATGTAATGATTGCCCTAAAACAGTAAATAGGGTTTTGGCTTGACTCCATGATTGGTTTACTATGTGCAGCATGTGGCTATGTTTGGCTGAGAAAGTTTAATGGTTCCCAAATCTTCAGACCTCCGGCCCCGTGAGGGTACCATCGTAGAGTCGGTGATTTGGTTGGGGTGCCTCATTTCTGCGTCGGACCTCCACAGGTGCCGACGGTTACTGTTGGGCCCCCAAAAGGTTGATAGGGACTCGTCCATCTTGGGCGGTAATGACCTCCATCCAAGACAAGAAATGATGCAAATGATGCATGAAAAACGTACTTGTGCAATGAAAGTAAATTTTTTTTTGAAATAAGGGAAAATCCTTTTTGCAGTTATATCAACAAGTAAGATATAAGCAGAAAAATCAAATAGTTTAAGCGTAGAAATTTTTATCAACGCGGAACCTGTTTCATTTAGCAATGTGCCCTGTAATCTTTTTCTGAAAAGAAATAAACACAATGCAAATCAGTAATAACAATAAGCCGAGAATTGATAGATTTCGAAATTCTGGAAAAGAATTATTTTTGAAAAAGGTTTCGCAAGCTGAAATCCTCGAAGTCCCCAGCGGAGTCGCCAGCTGTCGCGCCGGGAAAATTTTTCTGTCCTTCCCTCGCCTCGCAATCTGCGGGAGTCGTTTTCCGGGACGGAAAATGATACGCTGATGGATTTGATTTAAAAATATGTGGGTTTGTTTGAAAATGGATGGCGGCCTGAGTATGCCGATTTCGAATTTTCGGAGTCGCCACTTGGTATTGAGCTGTGGTGTGCCAAGTTACCGGAATTTTTGTTATAAAAAGATGTCATTTTATTTTAGGAAAATCTCTTTTTATTTTGGAAAGGTGTCTGCAAAACCAGAAATTCGAGTTCGGGGATTAAATTACGAATGGGGAAGGTATTAGGCACCCCACTCGCCCTTTCGGTACTTCTTTTTCAGAAATAAATCTCTTTTTGAATTGAAATCGATTGTTTCCTCGGTTAAGATAAAGGTAAATTTATTACTGATTTTATGAATGATATGAAAAGACTCCTGGAAATAGTTGTTGATGGGCAGATTTCGGCCAGGTTTCGGTAAGGGGAATTTTTGAAAGAGATACGGGTGACTTTTGACCCGGTTATGATGAAAAAGGATATTTTTGAGCCGGACAGAACTTTGGCGAAAAATGATTTTCTATAGTTGGACAGACTTCCGGTTGTATTTTGAAAATGATTTTGTTTTGTTAATTTAATTTATGACAGTCGGACAGTACTTCGACTATGTTTTGAAAATGGATTTTATTCTGAGCCGCACAGAACTTCGGCTAAGTGTCGGAAAACATTTTTTTGTAGTTGGACTGAATTCCATCTAAAAAAGAACCATTTTGTTTTTAGGCAGTCAGACGGAACTTCGACAGTGCCTTGAAATCTATTTTGGATTTTAGCCGGGCAGAACTTCGGCTAAATCCTTGAAAGATATTTTGCTACGATCGGACAGAATTCCGACCGCGTTTGAGAAAACGATTTTTTAGTTGGCCAGAGTTTCGAATATTTTTGAATAGGAATGTTTTGAAATAGGCCGGATAGCACTTCGACCGTTTTTTGAAAAGATAGGATATTTTTTGGTTTAGAAAATTCCAAAGAATATCAAATGAACCGGCATTACCCGGGTCACAAGGCATTTCTAGTGATCCGATTCCGACAGCTACTGCAAGCTTTCACTTCGGATAACGAATTGTGGAATTTGGTTTATCTTTTAAAGTGTTTCGGTATTTTTCAGTCAGACAGAGCTTCGACCGGAAAAATGTTTTTCTGTAAAAATTGCTGGAATATGTTTTAACCAGGCTTTGGAAGGAGAATCGTTTTTACCAATTGGACAGAGCTTCGACTAGGTTTTGAAAATCGGGGGATGGAATTTTTACTTTCCTTTTTTAATTGTGGGAAAAATCCTCCCGGGATATCGAGTGCTTCGGAAATGATCCGAGTCACAAGACATTCCTTCGATCCATTTGTGACAGCTACTGCAAGCTTTTACTTCAGACAACGGATACGGGATTTTAATTTTATTTGAAAATGTTTTAGGGGAAAGCGAAAGTTAATCGCTGAAGAGAGATAGAATCAATATGATGTATGTATATATGGACAGGGAGTATAAGATATCAAATATACAACCGAGCTGGATATAGTCCGGGCTAGACGGCAACAATTGATAAGATATCGTATATAACCGAGCTGGATATATTCCGAGCTAGACGGCAACAATTAATAAGATATCGTATATAACCGAGCTGGATATATTCCGAGCTAGACGGCAACAATCGATATGATATTTTAGGGCGAAGACGTCTTTATGTTCTTCTCGTATGCGACAGCGTAGCCGGCGTAGCCAAGCATGTGCCGAATTCTAACGAGGTGAAAGACATAAAATAACGAAATCTTTAAACAGATATGGATTTTGAAAGCAATAAAAGACGAATATTAAAAAAATTGCGGCAAATATATTAATTGGATTTGTACAAATCGGGGTGACGACTTCTGTAGATAGCTTCTTTAAAACATAGTAGGGTATAGTATTGGACGCGGCCGATTGACTAGTACTGAACTATGAATTAGAAGACTATCAAGAGTCTCCCGAGAGTAAGAGGCAAATTAATTTACCGAAGAAAGATAAGCTCGAGAATACTTCAAGAACGAGGCTTGTTCTTGGTTGGATTTTGGTTTTTCGAATTTTTTGTCGAAGTTTGGGTAGTTTTTGGAAGGAATTTGAGAGAAAATGCCCAGAGGCTTTGGTATCTGAAGTTGAAATGAACTTGGAATGAGTTTTTCTGGTCTGTATTGTTGTTGTGGTGAATTTCTTTATATAGGGGATTATGTCGCAACTATAGTTGCGACATAGACAAAATATCTGCCCAAAACGCGTGGCTGGCCAGCCACGTGTTGGCTGGATATTTTAGGAAGCTTCCAAGGTCGGTTTGAGCTTATCTTCGACGAAAAATTAATTAAAAATAAAATAAAATATATTTAAAATTGAAAAAGTATCCCGGAGTTCTGATCTTGGTCCGAAGCTTCTGTTTACGCTTTGTCGTCCCCTCGGAGAACTCTGACTTTAACATTTTAAATTTGATATTCATGATCGCTGTGTTGGATCGCGAATATAGCAAATATCCCAGGCTTGATTCAGACACTTTCCGGAAAAACCCTGAAATATGGCTCTGATATTCTGACTGATTTGAGAAGCGTTTGGTGCACCTCCTGGACTGCTCGACTTCCAGAAAATCTGTTCCGTAAGGAATGTCAGATTTTGAAGATTAGGTCCGTGCAAAATACGTTCGTTGAATTCCGAGGCCGGCTTACCGCTGCATGGAAATCTGAACATATTGACGTTTATCCTTAACTGAATTCCGATGCTGGATCGGATGGAGTCAGTTTTTATATCTACTTCTCTGTAATATGCTCATCTTCGATATTCTCCTCATAAGAAAAATTTTGGACGCTCGTGTAGAATTCTGCTTGTGCCGGCCCGTTTTCCAATTCGGATGCGGTTTCAGAGCCGTCCGTTTGAAGTTTGTCGTAATTGATGTATCGGAATAGAATTCTGAGACGGGTAAATATTCCTCAACACTTTACTGCTATGGGTTTGTCGTTCTGAGAATTTTGACTGACGTTGGGGCTGTTCGCGGTGAGTCTGAACATTTCGGATGTGCATACGGATGCTGAAAAAGATCGTTTTGCTGATTTCTGCACTTGTGGGAGCCGAGCCAAAATTTGGGTATCAACAATTGCTTTTACAACAAATATTCACTTCTATAATTAAATTGAAAAAAACAATTATGGGACAGATATTACAATCCTCTCCACCTTAGAAAATTTCGTCCCTAAAATTAAAATACCTGGACTTAATAGATGAGGATAGTGCCATTGCATGTGTTCCTATGTCTCCCATATTACTTCTTACACCATATGATTTCTCCAAAGCACTTTGACCATAAGCATTTCCTTTGTTTGTAGCATACCTACGGATCAGTCTAAATTTCACCGGCTCTTCAACGTAGGACAAATTTGGCTCTATTTCAAGTGGGATATATTGTAAAACATGAGACTCATTTGGAACGTACTTCCTTAGTATGGATACATGTAATACGTCATATAGACGAGCTAATTCTATTGGTAAAGTCAATCGATACACAATTTTCCTAATTCTATCAACGATTTCATATGGCCCAATGTATCTTGGAGCTAATTTCTTATTTCCCTGGAATAAGATTACACCCTTCCAAGGACTCACTCGGATAAACACAAAATCCCCAATATCAAATTCTAATGCATGTCTTCTTTTATCAGCATAATTTTTTTGTCTATCTTGAGAAATTTTCAACTATTCTCTTATCAATTTATACCCATCAACCATTTGTTGAAATTTTCTATCCCTAATAGTTGATGTTCACCTATATTATCCTAACAAATTGGTGACCTACATTTCCGACCTACACTACTTCATACGAAGCCATGTCAATACTACTTTGATAACTATCATTGTATGCAAATTCGGCTAACGTCGAATATTTATAACAATTACCCCAAAATCAAGAATACATGCCCTCAACATGTCTTCCAATATATATATAGTTCATTCAGACTGACCATCGGTTTGTGGATAGAAGGTCATACTAAACTTGAGTAAGGTACCCAAAGCTTTTTGCATACTAACCCAAAATCTAGAAGTAAATTTCATATCTTTATCACTAACAATTGATACCAGAATACCATGCAACCATACAATTTCATCAATATAAATCTGTGCATACTTGTCAAATATATATGTAGTTCTTGCTGGCAAAAAGTGAGATGACTTTGTTAATTAGTCTACCACTACCCAAACTGAATCAAAACCTTTATGTGAACGAGGTAATCCTACCACAAAATCCATCGTTACATATTCTCATTTCCATTTCGGTTTAGGAAGATTTTACAACAATCTGGATGGATATTGGTGTTCTACTTTTACCCTTTGACATGTCAAACATTTAGCCATAAATTCTGCAATTTCCCTCTTCATACCGAGCCACCAAAAATGTATTTCCAGATCTCTATACAATTTCGTACTTTTTGGATATAGTGTATAGGCCAAACTATGAGCTTCATCTAAGATTTTTCATTTCAAAGTTGGGTCATTAGGCACACATATTCTTCCTTTAAATAATATCATACCATCCTCTTGAATACTAAATTTAGGTTCTTCTTTGTTCCACACTTGTTGTCGAGCTTTCTCTAGGTTATCACCAAATTTTTGTCCCTCTCTAATGTTAGCAACAAATAATGGCCGCATGTAAATCTGTGCTAACAAGGCATTGTAATTTCTCATTTCAAAACTCACTCCCATTTGTGTCAACTCCATAAAAATATCAACTCTAGAAAATTGCAAACATGCTAATCTCTTAGAGATTTTATGACTCAAGTCATTCACAACCACATTTGCTTTTCTTGGGTAATAATGGATTGTACAATTATAATCTTTGATTAACTCTATCCACCTATACTACCATAATTTCAACTCTTTTTGTGTGAAAAGATATTTTAATCTTTGATGGTCGGTGTAAATCTTGTATGTCACCCCATATAAATAATGTTTCCATAATTTCAAAGCAAATACAATGGTTGCTAACTCTAAGTCATGTGTAGAGTAGTTATGCTAATGTGCCGTCAACTGTCTATACACAAAAGGAATAAATTTTATGCTTTGCATAAGTACACGACCCAACACATGGTGAGATGCATCACTATAGATTATCATATCCCCGGTTCCCATCGTTAAAGTCAAGATTGGTGTTGTCACTAATCTGCTTTTTTGTTTTTAAAAACTATTGTCACATTCTGGTGAACATTCAAATTTAGTTTCTTTTTTGTTAGCTTTGTTAATGGTAGGGCTATAGTTGAAAAATTCTAAATAAACTGTCTATAGTACTACGCAAACCCAGGAAATTATGCACCTCTATCACTATTGTTGGCCTCTCCCAATTTACTATACTTCAAATTTCTTAGGATCTATATCAATTCAATTATAAGAGGTAACATGCCCCAAAAATGCTACTTTGTCTAGCCAAAACTCAAATTTACTGAATTTTCCCTACAACTATTTTTCTTGTAATGTGTTCAAGACCATTCTCAAGTGATGTTCATATTATTTCTTAGTTCTTGAGTATAAAATATATCATCAATAAACATAATCACAAAGATATCTAGATATGTCTTAAATACCGAGTTCATCAAATCCATAAATACAACAGGTGCATTTGTAACTCAAAACTGCATGATAAAAACTCAAAATGTCCATATCTAGTACGGAAAGCTATTTTAGGAATGTCACTTTCTCTAACTTTGACCTGACAATACCTTGACCGTAAATCAATTTTAGAAAACACTGCAACCCCTTGCAATTGATCAAACAAGTCTTCAATCCTGGGAAGTGGATATTGTATCTTTTTGTTACTTTGTTTAACTATCTATATTCAATGCACATGCTCAACGTACCATCTTTCTGTAACGACCCGTCCCAGATTAATAGGAAAAATTATAATCCGGTTATGAATTGTCACATATTTAAAAACAGACAAGGGCTACTTGAGCTTATTTTTCAAAACACCATAAATTTTTTTATTTATTTATAATAAAATTACGCAGTGGAATAGAAAGATAATAATGTAAAACTTCATCCACAAACTGGTACCAAGTGTGACAGTCTAAACTCCAAAGAAATGACCCAAAACAAGGTCCTGAAACAAAAGAGTAGAGTCTACTACAAAAGGCAACTAAAAGTCTGAGTAACAACCATCTCTCAATCCTCACCCTTACAACCGGTAGAGGAAAACAAGTGCTAAGAACTGCTAACTGAGGAAAAAACTCCTGCTAGAAGAGAGTCTGAAACACTGGCAATGAACTGCTAAACCTCCTTACCTGGATAAAATGCCACAACACAAATCAGGCAACAATATCCAGGAGTGTCAGATTTACAATCCTTGTAGAAGAAGAGATTTAAATTATACATCAATAAAATAGTTAACGAAGGGGTTGTGACTCTCCCCACATGTGGTCCAAACAACAAGTAAACGAAGGGATTGTGACTCTCCCCACATGTAGTCCAGACAACAAAGTAAACGAATGGGTGGTGATTCTCCCCACATGTAGTCCAAACAACAAAGTAAAGATGCAAATGTGTATGAACATGTTAATATGCATCTTTTCAATCTTTTAGAAGCTTCTTTAAATATCATCATCAATGCTAGGGTGGCCAATCCACTAGAACAGGGCGAAATAAACATGCCCAAGTATTCCCACACCGTAGGCAAACACAAAAAGTGCAGCCGGAATACAATATTCCCACACCGTGGGCAAGCACAATGTTGAGAAGCCCGTTGCCAAGCATCTGCCGTCTTCCCCAAACATGCGTTGCCGGAATATAAACACATTGTATATTTTTGTAAATCAAATTACATTATTCCATCACCGTAGGCAAACACAATAAGTGCAGCCGGAATAAGATATTCCATCACCGTGGGCAAACACAATAAGTGCAGCCGGAATATAAACAATTGTTGTGCAACTTGCATGAAATGTATGCATGCACCATGTAATCAACAACCACCATCTCTTTGCAACTAGGTACGAAGCATGTGAATTAACATCAATCTACCACAGTGATTATCACAATTGATATCACATATCATCCAGCTATCATTAATTCATGCATTCGTACTATACTTGCAAAAATCAACCATGCTATCACAATTTATCAACCAGGCAATTAATTTATCATTTCTCTTTAACTAATGTGAAACATGTAAACATACGTAAATTAAAACATCGACTATAATGTTCTAAGACATATGATTTTAA
>NMUG010012901.1:0-10244 GCA_002855965.1 Monotropa hypopitys
TAATTTATATTAAAATGATTTTAATTCCTTGATATTTGCTTCAATGTTTAAAATCTTGTTTGTAAGGATATTTAATAAGCTTAATTGGTTAAATCATTGTAGATTAAGTAAATGATTTTGAAGCGGCTAAGGAAACATGGTTTCATTGATTAATCATCATTACAATATTTTCCATAGATCCATTATGTAATATAAATGATTATATCGATTCCCTCATATTCTTAAATCATACTTAAAAATACTCATTCTAACCTACGCTATTTATGCATAGGTTTTTCTAAGCTGTGATCTACAGAAAAGTTATAGTAAATCATAAAACCAAGTCAAGGGATCAAGCCTCACAACATTTGGAGCATCACAGTAACCCAGAGGCTTACCGGAATCCAACTGGCATACCACCCGGTATACTGGTGGTTGTACCGGTCCACTTCTTTCAGATTTTTGAGCCATTTTCCCGAGAACTATATAACCGACACATTGGCCGGTAGACCGGCCGGTATACCAGTCTCATACCGGTTCGATACCGGTCAAGCCAAAATGTGAGAAAAACTTGAAGAAAAGTTTCAAAAACTTACAACAATGCCATCCAACGGCTATAAACGGCTATATTCTCATTGAGGCTATATATACATGTCCAAGGCACACGAACAACATAAGAGAAGACAAGTTTCTTAGAAAGCTCATTCTAGTCTTTGTCTCTCTCTATATACTTTGTATTCTTTGAGAGAGAGAGAGAGAGAGAGTTATACTTACATTGTAAGGGAAGGATTGTCTTCCCAATCTTCTTCATTATATTACAAAGGTGCTTAGCCACCCAGAAGTGCTAAGAAAGTAGGAGTTCACTTGGAAGCAACTCAAGGTGTAACAACAAGTGATCGCCCGGAAGAATCACAAAGTTGGAGCGCACCCGTGCAAGTGGCTTAAGCATTGTAAAGGTTTGGTTACCACTCGTAAGATAATCTTATTAGTAGAACCCTCATAATCTTGAGGGAGTGGATGTAGGTTAGATCTTAGACAAACCTAACCGAATCACTATAATTCTTGGGGTCTCTACTTCTTTACTTTGCTTTGAATATTTTCTTCTTACCTTGTGCTTTTATATTGCCTTGCATTCTTGATTTAGTTTGTGTTTTTATATTTTTGCTTGAAATAAACTTAAGTGGGAAATCTTTAACCTTGTCGTATTGCAAAACTTGAGGTATAACCGAACGCTTAAGTTTGAGTTAAACAGCACATTCTTGATTAGTATCTTAATCTTGTCATTTGGTTTATATTGCTTCCGCATTGTGTCTAAGTATTTGATTGAAATAATTTTTTAATCTAGACACATTTTTTATTCTCCCTCTTTGGTTGCATATTTGAGCCAACAATTGGTATCAAAGTCAGGTTCTCATTATCTTGTCCACCATTTGTTTTCAAATAAGTGGTATCTATACTTTGTGCTCTTTATCATTTTCTTGATCTTCTCGACTTCATTGTCTTGAGCTAAAGATCACATTGACAACCTCCTATATTATTAAGGGACAATCTACTTCTAGACCACCTCTATTTGATAGAACAAATTTCTTATATTGGAAAAATTGTATGCATATCTATATTCAATCAATAGATTACGATTTATGGATGATCATAGTAGATGGACCTCATATTCCTAAGAAACCTTATAGTGAATGGCTTGATGTAGATAAAAGAAAAGTATAAAGAAATTGCAAAGCCATGAACATTCTTAATTGTGCCTTAGACCCAAATGAATATAATCGTATTTCGTCTTGCGAATAGGCTAAACAGATTTGAGATAGGCTAGTTGTAACTCATGAAGGCACATCTCAAGTTAAAGAAGCTAAAATTGATATTCTAGTTCATGAGTATGAATTATTTTCTATGCATGATCATGGACTCATTTCTCTTATGTTTTCACGTTTTAATGATATTGTAAACTCCTTGAAATCTTTGACAAGATCTATTCTAACTCCGAAATGGCAAGAAAAATTCTTAGGTCCATGTCCAAGAAGTGAAAAATCAAGACATCTACCATCCTCCAAACAATGGATTTTTTTACTTGCACCATTGATACTCTCATGGGCAAGCTTTTGACAGAGGAGATGCATTTTCAATTCAACAACGAAGGTGTTGATCTCTTTGAGTGCATGCAAGCAAGGAAGGAGGAAGAAAAATACATTTATCAAACTAAGTGGAAACTTCATTATAAAAACTGGATGACACGTGTGGCAATTCATATCGTTCATTCATTAAATATAACTAAGTCATTCTTGAACAATCATCAACAAAAATAACAAAATACTGAAATCCTTTTAGACTTTTGACTCGAGACGGACCCCAAATATCAGTGTGAACAAGCTCAAAAAACTGTAAATGACGACTCTCAACTCTACGAGGAAAAACTCCACGATGGTGCTTGCCCAACTGACACGCCTCACATTCTAAAACAAAAATAGAAGAAACACTCAGAACAACTTAACACAATTTAGCTAAAGACGGATGACCAAACGACAATGCCATTGAATGAAGATGCAGAGACAGAAGTGAAAGCTTATCTTGGAATGTCCATGTAATACAGTCCATCCCGTTCATGCCTCGAACCAATCATCTTTTTCGTCTTGAGGTCCTGAAAAAGATAACCAATTGGAGAGAAAGTTACGAAACATTGTAGAGATTTAGTTAACTGACCCACAGATAACAAATTAAATGGAAACTGAGGAACATACAAAGCATCAGACAACGTCAGGAATGGGTAGTGTGAATGACACCTTTCCCAACCACTGGACAAGTAGAACCATAAGCTAAAATAATATTATATTGCATAGGGGAATGACTGAAAGATAGAATTTTTACCAGACATGTGAGAACTTGCCCACGAGTCGATGACCCAAGAGGAGGATGGTGACTGGCTGGCAACAAATGTTTGATTACCTATATGTATCATGGTTGCAGCAGGTTGAGAGGAGATACCAGAAAGTGCATTCAACTTGTGAAGAATCTGGTCCAAGGGAGAGGAAGTGTCATAAACCGAATTATTATGAGACTCTGAAGCAGCATGGTCAAAGGCCAATAGATAAGACTGGACACCTTCATCATACACTTGGTGTGTGTACTCTGGTTTACCCCACTTGTCCTAACAGTAATCTTCAGTATATCCCAAAATACCATAGTAGTTGCATTTTTGTTGAGGTGCACGACCACCATCTCGACCACCACCACGACTACCATCCCTACCACCACGACCATCTCCTTGACTATTCCAGTGGCCTCTATTACTACCACCATGACCACCACCACGACTTCCACCACTAGACACCAACGTAGCAGGATCGTTACTAGGAACAGTAGAACTCTGACCTAGGAAGGATTGATTCAGTCGAGAAAAAGTATTCGCAACAGTAGGTAATTGCTCACCAGCAAGGATATGGGCTTTGTATGGATCAAGATCAGAATCCAAACCAATCAGAATAAGAGCAACATGGAATTCCTTCTTCTGAGATTGAACTTCTCGCAAATCTGTGCTAATGGGATGATACTGCAACAACTCATCCCACAACGCCTTCTTTTTAGTCAGATACTCATGAATGGATTTTCCATTCTGTTTTAAGTTAAACAGCAACTCATCCAGCTCATAGATACGAGCCACATTTCTCTTCTGAGAATACGATTCTTCTAAAGAAGTCCAAATCTGCTTAGAGGATTCACACAACTAAACATTCGATGCAAGAGATGGATCCATACTATGCCACAACCAAGACATAATGTAAGCATCAACACTCATCCAATCTTCATACTTGACTGAAGATTCAGCCAGAGGATCCTCAAATAAAAACCGCAACTTCTTCTTTGCCCGCAACACAACTTTAATAGACTTGAACCAAGCCAAATAGTTAATATTATTGAGTTTCACAACAGTAATTGATTTACTAATATCATCCTAGGAATGAGAACTTGTAAATAAATCAGTGTTGTCACCACTACTAACCTCGGAAGATGAACCAGAACGACCACCAACCACGTCACCACGACCACCACCGCGGCCGCCACCACGACCTCTATCGCGGACCCCACTACCAATCTCAACAGACTCTTCGAGATCCAGATCCGTCATAGTCACGGAATCGATCTACACTATGAGATTGGAGAAACCCTAGATCGTCACGAACAAAACAAAATCACCACGAACCACAAACGGGCACGAACAACGACATGCAACCACGAATGAGAACTTACATCACCAGAACGACAAAGATGAGACGACCCAAAAACCTTGAACTAGTGTGTCAGAAACTACGCCTGCGATTTGTGATTACGGTTGCCCAATTTTTTTACCCTTTCTAATGTGCTCTGATATTAAATTAAAGATTAGAAGAGGCGGAAAGAGAGGAGAAAGAGAGAGAAAAGTGAGAAGAGAGTGAGAGATCATATTAGCCCTAGGTCTCACATATTTATATTTATATTAGAAATATAAAACCCTAAATTACATATTAAGCCCATATATAATAGCCCCAAACATAAATTACCAATAAGCCCACAATATTATAAATCTGATAGATGCGAAGAGCTCGTACCGATCTACAAGATTGATGAAGACCAAATGTTCTGAAACGTGATGGATGACAAGATATCTTAGAGAGGAGTAGGTAAGAATAATGGCGGTAGAGAGAAAGAAATGAGAAAAATGGAGTTAGGGCGTGATTTGAGAAGTCTGACCCCTATTTATACTACAGAAATTAAATGAAGTATTACCGGTAATACTTCTCCCAGGTGGGGTGGGGAGTATTACTGGTGATGCCTCCCACTAATGCACATAACCGCACAGTACTACCGGTAATGCTATATCCCTATTACCGGTAATACTCCTCTCTGGGCCACAATCCATGCGTCACTACCGGTAATGCCGAAGTCTGTCTCAACCGGAAATACCCACTTCACAGCATTACCGATAATGATGTCCCCATTACCGGTAATACTTCTCTCCGGTAGCACACACAATTACCGTTAGTCCTGATCCTCAAAGGCTACTACCGATAATCTCACCCTCTCTAGATCAACAGGACAAACCATTACCGATAATGAAACCCCTACCGGTAATGGGACACACGCACACCTAAACCAAACACCGAACAGAAGCATTTGGTACCAGTAGGGGCAATTTATCCGAACAACAAAAAAATCTCTTCCGGAGCACAACCATCGAATATAATTCAAAGTAGACATTTCTCAAACAAATTCCAGTTTACACCAACATTTTCCATCAAATATACCAATAAACCATGAAAAAATATTTTGGAACTTTTAATAAAATTTTGGGTCTTTACATGCAATGAGTTAAGAAGTTGTCCATGCTCGTATACTAGTTTTTGATGTAATAATCAATCAATATGAGTCAAAGTCACTTTTCTGCATGTGCGAGCTATAACTTGCACATGAAGAGAGACAAAAGATCCATAACACACATATCATAACGAAATAAGGTGCACTTAAGCCACAAATAACGGGACAATTAACTAACAGAGTTATCCAAAAGCCTCTGAGACTCGGCTCTAATACCATGTTAAAACATTCAACTCAAAACTAATTGGTATTGAGTGGAGAGACTGTCTAGACGCATGTACTAGTTTTGGAGGTAATACTTAATCACTGTGAGACAAAATCGAACACTTCCTGCATGTGAGACCCCTAACCCACACGTAGATAGAGAAACAACAAATCCATAACTAAACAAGGTGCACTTAAGGCACAAACAGCGAGACAATCAACCAAGAAAGTTGTTCAAAATCCTCCTAAACCTTAGCTCTGGTATCATGTTGAAGCATCCAATGCAAAACCAATTGACAATGAGTGAAAAGACCGCCTAGACTCATGTACTAGTTTTGAAGTTAATAATTAATAAATATGGACAAATTATAACAGTACTCGTTACTCTGGGAACCATATTTTAAACTGGCGTGGAAAGAATTTCAACTTGCCATTTTAATGGATGATTTCTCCTTGCAATGTGAAAGGCTCATGTAGCTTCTATTTTCTTGTTTTCTTGTTATTCCTCTTAAATTGATAGGTTCTGCGCCTATGAATTCGAGAAATCTAAGGACATGGCTGCTGCTGCTTTGGCTTACAAATGCACGGAGGTTGCATACATGAGAGTAGTTTATTCCTCGCGTGCTGGTGCAAGTAGAGATCGTCATGAGTTGCAGACAGCTTTGCAAATAGTTCTTCACGGTAATGATAATAAACTTTGAATAGAAAAATACATTGATGTATCAGTGTTTGCTGCAGAGAAATGTCGCACTGTTTATATGTTTTTCCGTATCCATCTCATTAGAATGTTTTGCTACTTTCTGTTTGTCCATCAATGTTTGCCTCTTTTTTATGTTTTTATTATAGTAAGTCTGCAATACATGATTTTGTCATTCTATCATACACTAAAACTGGCCATATGCTGGTGGTAGATGGGATGTCAGACTCGTCAATTCTTTTAGTTGGTCTGACATATTTCTCATCATTGCTTTTATTAGGTGATTCTCCTTCTTCCTCTGCCTCCGATGTTGATAATGTGAACAACTTAGCAACATTAGACAAGGTTCCCTTATCTAAGGGTGTTAGCTCTCCTCAAGTTCCTGGAAACTATAGTATTTCTGCACAAAACCGTCCCAGCTTTGCGCGGTTGCTCATCTTTGTAAGCATATGTAGAAACTTGGTTTTCTCTCTTAATGTTTCCGCATTAGTTTTTACTTGAATAATTTGGCTTTCAGCACAAACGCATGTCAGTGACCAATCTCTGACATTTCAGATATCCCAGAAGTTGGAATTTTAATATTAGGGGCATCTTGCGCTCATATGTAGACTCTGTTAAGAACTTACAATTGCAGTCTACAGACCCTTTACTTGTTGGAGCTTTTGGGTGTTCTGGTTATGTGAAAGGTCTTTGTCATGTGCTATGATTCGTGAACTCATGTACGGTGTTGGGTGAGAGTTTGTGTCTGAGTGTTAAATTCATATCTAATCTCTTAAGCTTAGAGACACATGGACATTACCAGTTATTCATATTTCTTGATATGCCGGCTCTTGTGTTTTAGGGTAAAATGGCGTTACAAGGTACAATAGTGTCAAGTGTCCAACATGGGTACTATATACATGTAGAATAGTCCACATAAGGTAGGCCACATGTGGGTCCATTTGTCTCCGACTAAAAAATACAAAGTGAGGGTATAGAATATATATATATATAGAGAGGGAATGGTTCATTAAATGACCACCACCACGACCATATATATATATATATATATTAGTCCACTTCAAGTGAGGAATCTCCATATAAATGAGTTTGTGAACTTCTAATCCTGACCATTAGATTTATCCAAGAGTTTATATTGTAGTACACTTTAATGTGTTAAAAATAAGAATGAGTGGTCAGGATTAAAAATCCACAAACACATTTAGATGGGGATCCCTCATAGGAAGTTTTCTGTATATATATATATAGACAAGACTAAATATGGACCACCATTTCTGAATCGAATTTCAACAATCCGAATCGTCCAGTGTCTTTAAAACGTGTTGATAAGGGTACCCACGAGAAACTGTCAAAAAAATTGCCCGGAAGGGCTTCATCTGGACAGTTTTTCCGATTTTTTTAAAATGAACAGTCTGTATTAAACTGTCTCGGATGAAGGCCTTCCCAGTATTTTTTTTTTTGACCGTTTTTTGCAGTCAAGTTAATAAAAAATGTATAACACACATTGGACGGGTCGGATCGTGAAAATTTGATCGGGAGCGAAAAAAAAGGCTTTGTCCTTATTTAGTCCACACGGATTTGGTCCACATAAAAAGTATATATATATATAGAGAGAGAGACTCATTTTTCTGAGTCACATCGAATCACAGAAAAGGAATGAGGAATTCTGTGTTTGGATTGTGGTTTTGTGTGCGGATATGTGGAGGGGAAGGGAAAGGTAAAATATCTAATTATTTGAGGGGTTTCCCATTGTTTTCTGATATCATATTCAAATCCATGATCTTAAACACAGCTTTAAAATAACCCATTGGCCACTTTTCAGAAAATGGCATTTGTTTAAGCAAGTTCTGATGGTTCTGTTCATAAGAAGAACTTTTAGTTGGCTCATTACTTGTGTGATTCTTGGTACATATTTTAGTGTGCGGTATATTTTTCCTAGCGTCCTTAAAATGTGATTTTCTGCAGACACAGGATGTAAATTATGGAATGGAAGCGTCAAGGAAATCTCGATTAGCTTTTGCTTCTGCAAATCTAAGAAAAGAGGACCAGTGCAGGAAGGGTATAACCTCTGTTAAAACGGCTCTTGATTTCAACTTCCAAGATATGGAGGGATTGTTACATTTGGTACGGCTAGCAATGGAAGCTATTGGACGTTAGATATCTTCGTCGTATTCGAGATTTCGCGAACCCTGTGAAGATATTTTGTTGCTTTGGTGTTTTTTCCCTCCATTGTTCAGTCCTAGTGGGAGGTAGCAAAGAGGAGGACCTGGATCTTTATTCTACAACACATTATCATCTGTTGAGAAACAAGTGTTGCCACCAGCTCACTGTCTTTCTACATCTGTATAGCATAAGAGTAGGCTAAAACAATTTCACATATTTTGCAGCAATGCTTCAGTTGCTTTCTGAAACAATTAAGGGCAAAAAATCTTTCATGGAGTTGAGTTATTGTTTAATACTTCGAAGGATGACACATGAATATAGAATGCCCAAAAGAGGGTTGATTGGAACAATAACTACAGCAGGAGAAGGAGAAGAATTAACGTTTGTGAAAAAATAAGAAGGAAATCCCTTTCTAGTTCAGTTTACGATGGAATCCCGATCCCATGATCATCAACTGTCTTCTAGCTTTTTAACCTGTCGCAAGGGAGTTTGATTTTTGTCCGGCAATCGTTTGTTTTCATTGTCTATCTGGGAAAAGTTAGTGGAAGGGAACTTGTTAAGCTCATCTTGCCAAAAGTGACCCATTGATGTACCTGGTTGGAGCACATTTCGAGCAGTAGAAGGAACAGCAATCTTGGGTATGTTCTCTGCTTGTGTGTGTGCGCACATGTATTTAACTAAGGAAAATGCTACAGACACAGACAACTTATACAGAATCAGCCACAAATGCATGCGTGGCTGGTTCTGATTGGTCACTGCCAAAACTGTAAAAAAGCAGTGACCAATCAGAACCAGCCACACAAAACAGTTTTAGCAGGAAGCAATTCTCTGGTAGACGAAGTTATTAAGGTATTGGACTCTTGCCTGTTTGTACTAGTAGTATAAATTCTCATTTTGTTTTCCTTTGTATTTTATGGCAGTGGCTATAATGTACATACACAAATTTTTCCAGTGCTTCAGTTGTTGCTGATCTAGCAAAGGTAAAATCGCTCTTTAATTTATCTTCCCTCTTTACTATTAGCTGCCTAAAAGTCATTTTGGACATAACTCGTCATGTATGGATGCTTTTACAAACTTTTCTGGTGATTCCTAATTGAATAGGGGCCATTGTTGCAGGTAAAAGAATGGGCCAACTGCTATAGAGTCGGCATCAGCATCGGCTTATGAATAATTGGGATTCATGAGTAATTTGCCTCATTTTCCAGTTGTCTTCAGATGTTATGTTCTATTTGCTGCTTAGCAGATTTTGTAGAATATGGATAAATGAAGGCTTGGACCCATCATTCTTGGTAAATGAGTTAATCATTCTTGGTAAATGAGTTAATTCCACTGCAATTGTAGTATGGTTTTTTTTCCTAATCTTTCATCCGAATTGTAGATTGTATATTTATGTGATTTCGTTGTTTAACAAATATGTAATTTCTTCGTAATTGTTGCTTGCAATATTGAAATGTAAATTCACGCATTTGTAATGGAGTGCATGTCTATCAAATACGCCTGTACATACTACATATGATTAGTGAGATTTGGGCAAATGCAGTCATTTTTGTGATGATACAAAATTTGTGAAAAATTCATCAGATTTTTTTATTTTGGAATGTTTTTTTTATTCCGAATTTTACAGATTATAAATTTTCTGAAAAAGTTCAATGGATGGATTTCCATCTAGATTACAATATTTGTATGAAAAGTTTTAATTAATATTTGTATTTTTTGTAATTAAAAGTGAGAATGAATTTTCCAGATTACAAAGTTTCTGAAAAAGTTGAATGGAATTGGAGCATATTTTGATATTTTTCAATTTCAAAAAAACTCTAATCTTGGATTTCCAGATTAAAATATT
>NMUG010012902.1:0-10247 GCA_002855965.1 Monotropa hypopitys
AACTCCTTGATTTCTCATCAAAGAGGGGGAATGAATGTGGGCAGAAGACTCCTCGTCTTCTATAACAGTCACATCCTTTTCAATTCTTCATTTAATCTCCTCGGAACATTCTCCCTGACAATATGAAACATAACTCCTGGATTTATGGTCTCAGACTGACCGTTCAACGTTCAAATGTATGTTCTGCCGTACATTCAAGACCCCGCGCTGAAGGTTCTGCTGTGCAGACGTACCGCCGCGCTGATCACATAAGCCTCCCATCCGCGTAACCCATCCCGCACACTATCTCAACCGCACTGCCCGGTTAGCTTTCTCAGCTCAAACCTCATCGCGGCAAAAGCAATTGGTTGCGCGGATTATACGTTACCTCGGCAATGGTTCTAGCCTTAAACTTTACATCATCTGTCTTAACTAGACCATCCATAATCCGATAAACATATCCCTAACTAGGTTCTCCTCCCTATTGGATATGTTACCAGCTTATCATGGATTATCTAATCAAGAAGGTGAATAATCTCAAGAGACACAATGCACGGATGTCTTAATCTCATTGAGATGACCTTATCCGCCGTTTCAATCAAGAAATTATGACACTTTTATCAGACTGAGGACTGTTAACAACCTTGCCGCACTGAATCTCATCTTCTATGGCTGATTTTGTGCTGCCACGTGTTATCCACATTTTACCCTACCACAACAGATAACTATCACCACAATCATACATCGATATCAATTTACCTATTCATTAATATAAAGCACACATCGAAGTTGCATACATAAATCATGCCTTGTTATGAATATCATATCAAATTACCTCTTCATTAATATAAAGCACACATCGAAGTTGCATACATAATTCATGCCTTGTTATGAATATCATATCAAATTACCTCTTCATTAATATAAAACACACATCGAAGTTCCATACATAATTCATGCCTTGCTTTGGATATCTCTCACTTAAAACGAACATGTATTTGCATATAAATTATCACATAAACATCATGTGAGCGTGCAATCATAACCCAACATATCTCAAACACAAGCCAAACACAAGTCAAAAGACATATATGGAAAGGTAGCTACACACTCACCAAGTAGATGAACTCGCAAAAGCTATCTACTGAGCCTCCTTATGTGATTCCAGCTTGCGTCCTGTTATAACATTACAAGTGTATAAATAGCCCCTCTTAAGTACTAATTATAAATTACATATTTAGACACTGGTTCTCAACCTCTTTAAACCTCCATAACTCCTCAATCCTTTTTAAAAAGAGTCTACAAGTAGTATAGAACAACCCTCTACAAACACTCCAAACTTTCCTCAACATTTCCTCTAACCGGTACAGGACCGGTGTACCGCCCGGCATGCCGGTTAGTATAAGTTTGCCCAAAGCATGGCCAAAGAAGACAAAGAGGAATGCCAAAAATCCTCCACGAAACTACGTCAACTTTAAACGGGCATAACTTTTACTACGTAACACCGTTTTGATATTATAATATGGTGCTGGAATACTCTCGACGATACGCACAATTTGGAGTTTTGCCCAAAAATTGAATTGGCCGGTATGGGACCGGTATGCCACCTGGTATACCGGCCGGTATACCAGTTTGCATACCGGTTTGCATACCGATTGATGCACAGAAAACAGTCTGCTAAGAACTGCTGTTAGAACTTCGACTAAACCTCAATTTTTCCTCCTAATCTTGATCTAAACCTCAATGATGTGGAAAAATAAGTATAGTAAAGTGTAGTAAACATCTCTACACTAATCATACTCTGGCCTAAGCCCCAATTACTCACTCTAACACCCTCAATTCAAGGATTTAAAAGTAGATCTAGGAATGTTCTTCCTAAAAATGAATTTAATTAAATCCTTAATACATCCCTAAACATGGACAAAATTGAAAATCAAAGTTGATAAGATTTATCTTACCAATGTTAAAAACAAGGTTGAAGAAGGATTCTCCTCCAAAAGCTCTCCAATTCATCCTCCTATAGCCAATCTCTCTCTAGGTTTTTCTCTAGCCTCCCTCTAAACACCCATAACCCTCTCAAGCATGATTAGCCCTACTAATCCAACCCTAATCAGCTTTTTACTCTCAAAGACCCTTTTGTCCTCTCTACGTACTCCTTTATTACCCTTACATGTCACCCTTTATACTTATACTATACTTATTATATTAATAAGCATATATATACTATTATTTATCTATTTTAGTAAATTTTTAGTCTTTATAAAAATAAAATAGGGCATATCATTTTATTCTCTCCCCCTTTATTAATATTTATAAATCAATTTAAAATATATTAAAATTGAAACGGGTATGACAACTCACTCCTCTTAAGGAATTTTTGCCCTTGAAAATCTATACTTCCCAAAACACAATACTTTCTTCCCGAATTCATATGGTCACTCCAATATCCCAAAAAAACTACTTTAAATAAACTCCTCATATAAGATCACACATGTCTCAACATAATTCGATGCAAGACTGCATACTTGCCACACTAACTCCTACTTCTCTAAACTCATACTAAGGGATTACTATTACTCTCTTCTGCCCAACTTTGCATTCATTAACCACAATGAAATCAAACTCCCTAATTTTCCAAACATTACACCCTCTAATGCTTCTACAACAACTCAAATCCTATCAATGAAATCGAATGTCAATATAATTTACACTTCTCATAATCTTACTAAATACACTCTTCCTTCAAGTTCCTTTCCATCCATTCCAACACCAATAGATCCATTACTCGCAATAGTTTATAGCTTACCCACAACACGCATTCTCTTAATGTTTCAGATTTTTTTCTTTTATACTATTCCCCCTCAATAATCAGGACATAACATATCATACTACTTCGCATATAGGCACCCAAGGCTAATTTCAACTCTACTCAAACCACATGGTAACTTACATGCCTCATAACCCCAATCGACACCAAAGTGCTTACACCAAATAATTTCACTTTCATACAACTTGCACAACTCTGTACACTCGAGAGTAAAACCCCCAAACTCTCAACGTTAAACATTAGATTCAGATAACACCTCACAACTTGATAAACGACACTGCTGCATTACAAGAAAGAATTCACATAGGGTCATCTACCCTTACTTTAACTTTACGATACCATTATGTGTTAATCTCACAACTCGGCATTATCATCAATACTTACTATGGTTAACTAAAACAACTCGCAATAACTTAACCCGCTTAAACGGCACAATAACCACTTTCAAACCTTCACCTCTCACCACTTAGCCAAATATAGCATAATTACGATTAATATAAAATTTGAGCCAATGCCAAAACTTAAACATTATAGGCAACTATTCTTCAAATCCTTCACAATACTGGCACCCACATACCACTCACACACATGCATATTTTATGATATTGTAAATAAGTTACATTACAAAGTTTGAATCATGCCCACCACAAAAAGGGTAAATTGCATCACACACAGAACCTAGTGCACACACACACTTCTAATCATTAAACTGGTCTTGCCCAAACAGACCACACCCACACTTTCACACAGAATACCACATCCTTGCCCATCACATTACATGTAACAAAGTCTCATCTCAAAATATGGATGCATATAATAATGAGTTCAAACCATCGTTTTTGAATAACGATTCATATGGATTACAAATGGTCTCTCCATGCTTTCACTGTGCTACTCTACTATACTTCCTTTAATAGCAGAGTTCACACATAAGAATTCTTAGTTTACATAATCCATCGACCACAAGCCAACACATAAAGGTTACTTCATAAGTAAATCATTTTTTTTCATTCTGCCTTCAAAGGTTGTAGTTTTAAAAACTGAAGCTAAATAAATTTCATCAATTCTCTACGTTATTACAACGAGGCCATTGACTTCCATACATTACACACAACCAAAAATTTCCTTAGGTATAACCATACTTCACCAATCACTATACTCTCCACAATTTCCATATTATTAATGATAACGCTGTTTAACTTCTCCTTTTTCAAGGACAAATACCCACTACTCTCTTCCAATTACAAGTCTTTCTTTCATTTTGTCATTTTTACACTTACTCAAAACTTTACTAGTCTTTCCCCTCCAATATTGCCCATTTTTTTAACTTAGTGCAAAAACAATCCACTACTCAACCATATATATAATTAAGGGTAATTCTCACTATGGCTCCTCATATTATATTGCTCAATCATTCCACTTTTCACAAAAATTTCTTCATTAACACAATCAAAATTCTATACCAGATGTATGTCTCTGGAAAATACCTTTTCACTCTACCATCATTCTCTCATTTTCCACCAAGGACACATATTCTCAAGCTTAGAATTACCTCTAAAAATTCTATAGTTTCCTGATACATTCTATCAAACACTCCTTACATATTCAACCTATATCCTTAATATTTGACTTCTCTTCTTTACCCTTTATTACCATAGATAATATTCTCAAAATCCACAACAAAACTTATCCAATTACAATGCACACCCAAAACTCCACATCCAACCTAAACTCTCTAACTTCCATAAGTTTTTTGCAACTCAGGCAATTTCTCTAAATCCATGTCTCTACTAAATAACATGTCCATTCAAATTCACTCTCTTTTGAAAATTCACTTTCCAATAATATTAGTCTTTGCTAAACTTCTAGAAAATACTTCTTACAATAATCATGAACAATGATTCCAACTTACTGACCTCTACTTATCATATAACTTCCAATTAAAATTTCACTCTATAACACTATTACCCTCCACTATCATGATAATCTTGAAATGCTATAAATTTGCTCCTCCTTGCACACTACATATGATATTTTCTTAACCACACTACTCATCTCCTTCTCAACTACAAATTAATTTAATAAACATTTTCCCACAACTCTCTTAGGTATATATAAACATTTTGCCTACCTCTTATGCTTAATTCTCACACTTACTTTCCTTTCACACATATCACAAGCTCACACACCTCCACCGGATAACCTGCATCACAATTTACCCACAGATTTCTAATTGACAAACCCAATTGATTTTATAACTAAATCCCTTTTATAACATTTGCAAAAAATCACACCATATTTCCTCAATAGTATTTTACAAAGATTATAATCTATAACAACGAGCATACCTGTACTGATTCCAGGTACAACTAATAAGTTCTATGATTACTTACACAGACCTAGTCAAAAGTGCTAGATCCTACCACACCTCCATATACTCTATCCGGCAAGGCACTCCCAATTGGGGTAGCTAACACTACAAATTTCCGAACACTGGACTGAAACACAACCTAATCTCCTACATATATGACTTTCTGGTCTATTACTATTCCATACTACTTAGAATATTATCGAATTCTATAATCTAATAGTTCACTGCACAAATAATCTCCAACCCTTTTCAGGTCCCCTTGAAAGTACTTAACTTTTCCTCAATTGCTTAGCGATTCACCCAAACTTCACACTTCTTATTTCCTTCCTTAAATTTTTGCTCTCGAACTCAAAGTTCTTTTTTTACATCTCATTTGAAGCTAACCTCCTCGATTCACCTCCAACTTATTCTACTCTCTCCTTTCTATACTTATAACTTAACATTATTTAGCTCTCTCCACATTTCTTGCATACTTACAAAACTACCACAATCTTCTTACAAGGACTTAACAATTGCTCGCTAAGACTAGGTTTAAATTTTCTACAACCATGCTAATATCTCATAAAAAATTTAAATCCACCTTATTCATAGCACACCGTGCTAACTCCCACAGTCTATTCTCATAAGTCTTTGCTAACACAGCTTTCTACCTTCATCTTATAACCCTTAATCCTCTGATTCTCAAAAATCAACCAAATTCTCCAAACTAGGAACTACTAAATCACATCCATCTATAATTTCTCAAGGTACTGAACACTGTATTACTAGATAAGTTCATAATGTATTCCAAACGTGCAACCAATTATCATACTCTAGCTTATTACATACTACACTACATATAACCATCAACCAAGAAAAAAAATTAAAATGAACACATAAGCATGTAACACGTAACATGCAATGGTAGAATCAGAGGTTACATATAAACACCTGACGTCTTAGGATTTACTTGCCAAGCCATGCCTTTCAACGGTTCTCAAACCATCAGATGCACCCTTCTATTGCATCCTAATCACTGGCTCCACAAACTCACCTAGACCCGGTATTCCGATATATTGTGCTTTCCATTTAACTGCCCAAGACTTCCTATTTGAAAATACGTTGATCAGGCGCTTTTCAAATCGAATTTCAAGGCAGTTGCATGGGTGTCAAAGTAACACGCATAATAATCCCGAAATATACACACTCCCAACCCATCATAACTCTCACCTCAAGTCCTCAAACACTCTTGACTCCAGAATCTAATAACCTAGAGCTCTGATACCAAGCTGTCATGACCCATTTCGAAATATAATAAAATAAATGAACCGGCAATGGAATCATGACTTGACACACCTCAAAGATTAAACCCAAAAGATAAAATTGATCCAACTAACTCACTATCAATAAAATAAATTGCAGTGGAAATACTAAACATTTTATATCTCCCAATAAACTCCAACAACTCCAACTGTAGCACTATGAGACCAACCAGAAGATCTAATAAAAAGGATACTATAAATCTCTCGCTACAACTCTCAACTGCCCAAACACATAAGAGTCTTAAAACTAAAGACAACTACTAGATAATAGATAAGTAACAAGGAACTTTCACAAGGAGTATCACCTTCTAACTCTCCCAACATATGGCATGGCGGCTTGGCTTGCAGTGAACCCAGTTAATCTTCCTGACCTGGATATATATTGCAATGTATACATTCAATCGTACCCATAGTACATTTATTTTGTATTTAGTTGATATGTCATTTCTCTTCTCATAAATTTTATTAATTACAAGCAAGGGCGCCACACTTGCTAAGGGCAAACTAATCAAGCCCAAACCCTATTCTCGGCCTAACAGCTTTCCAAAAGCATGCATAGGGTTATATCTTCTCATTACCCTTATTCTCGGCCTCTCAGCTCATTGGAGCATGCCTATGGTTATCTCTTCTCATTACCCTTATTCTCGACCTCTTAGCTCATTGGAGCATGCCCATAGTTATCTCTTCTCACATTGCAATTACATTTCCATTGTCATTGACTTCCAAGTGATATCCAAGTAAAGGAAACATACCTCTCACATATGATAGAAAAGTAACCAATCATGCCAATTGCATCAACAACACATACATTCTTTCATATTCATGCTTGCATGTAAGTAAAGCAAAACAGATAACTATCACCACAATCATACATCGATATCAATTTACCTATTCATTAATATAAAGCACACATCGAAGTTGCATACATAAATCATGCCTTGTTATGAATATCATATCAAATTACCTCTTCATTAATATAAAGCACACATCGAAGTTGCATACATAATTAATGCCTTGTTATGAATATTATATCAAATTACCTCTTCATTAATATAAAACACACATCGAAGTTGCATACATAACTCATGCCTTGTTTTGAATATCTCTCACTTATAACGAACATGTATTTGCATATAAATTATCACATAAACATCATGTGAGCATGCAATCATAACCCAACATACCTCAAACACAAGCCAAACACAAGTCAAAAGACATATATGAAAAGGTAGCTACACACTCACCAAGTAGGTGAACTCTCAAAAGCTATCTACCGAGCCTCCTTATGTGATTCCAGCTTGCGTCCTGTTATAACATTACAAAAGTGTATAAATAACCCCTCTTAAGTACTAATTATTAATTACATACTTAGACACTGGTTCTCAACCTCTTTAAACCTCCATAACTCCTCAATCCTTTTTAAAAAGAGTTTACAAGTAGTATAGAACAACCCTCCACAAACACTCCAAACTTTCCTCAATATTTCCTCTGGCCGGTACGAGACCGGTACAGGCCCGTTGTACCGCCCGTCATGCCGGCCAGCATGCCGATTAGTATAAGTTTTCCCAAAGCATGGCCAAAGAAAACAAAGTGGAATGCCAAAAATCCTCCACGAAACTACGTCAACTTTAAACGGGCATAACTTTTGCTACGTAACACCGTTTTGATATTATAATATGGTGCTGGAAAGCTCTCGATGATACGCACAATTTGGAGTTCTGCCCAAAAATTGAACGGGCCGGTATGGGACCGGTATTCCGCCCGGTATACTAGTTTGCATACCGGTTGATGCTCAAAAAACAGTCGGCTAAGAACTGGTGTTAGAACTTCGACTAAACCTCAATTTTTCCTCCTAATCTCGATCCAAACCTCAAAGATGTCGAACAATAAGTATAGTAAAGTGTAGTAAACATCTCTACACTAATCATACTCCGGCCTAAGCCCCAATTACTCACTCCAACACCCTCAATTTAAGGATTTAAAAGTAGATCTAGGAATGTTCTTCCTAAAAACGAATTTAATTAAATACTTAATACATCCCTAAACATGGACAAAATTGAAAATCAAAGTTGATAAGATTTATCTTACCAATGTTAAAAACAAGGTTGAAGAAGGATTCTCCTCCAAAAGCTCTCCAATTCATCCTCCTATAGCCAATCTCTCTCTAGGTTTCTCTCTAGCCTCCCTCTAAACACTCATAACCCTCTCAAGCATGATTAGCCCTACTAATCCAACCCTAATCAGCTTTTTACTCTCAAAGACCCTTTTGTCCTCTTTACGTACTCCTTTATTACCTTTACATGTCACCCTTTATACTTATACTATACTTATTATATTAATAAGCATATATATACTATTATTTATCTATTTTAGTAAATTTCTAGTCTTTATAAAAATAAAATAGGGCATATCATTTTATTCTTTCCCCCTTTATTAATATTTATAAATCAATTTAAAATATATTAAAATTGAAACGGGCATGATAGACCGCGCGTCGTGGGCTCTCCCGTGCGATACTGGACCCGAATGGTACACATGTTGGGCCAAATGGGCCAGTGCTGTCGGTGGTCCGGGTTGGTCGTACGGATGGGGGATCCACGGGCGGGTATACAAGGCGCTCTGTGCTGGGTCAAGGTCGTAGGGTGTGTGAGCCACTCCGCTAAGTAGCCGGTTGGCCGGGAGCCATGCCCTTGCCACAAGGGTCGTGCAAGATGCTCTACCGATCAGTTATGGTAGCCGGAGGCCTGGGTCACCCGTCCGACAAGCCCCTACTTTAACAAATGTTTTCAATGTGTGAGCTCCGTAAAACCGATGATTCGAGACATCGCGGGATGCCTGGGTCCTGACCTGTGTACGACCCCTAGGATGAGTCCGATCCCTTAAGGATAAGGTCCGGCTACTACAGAAAGGTTGTCCGCCTCGTCAAGATCTACAACTATACCGTCTCGGATTATTCATTTGGGCAAGAATCAATTTCGGATTCTTCACATCCTCTTTCAAGGTAGAGTTCTTCAAACACTACATATGTATATGTGTGTTTTTCATTACTCCCTCTTTAAAAATTTAAGATATCATTACTTGATGTATGGATGGAGTTTCCTTGGCCTTGTCTTGTGAAATTAATGGTGTCTATGTGGCCATATTGGTGTATTTATAATTCCTATGGTGTCAATTTCGTATCTCCCTTGTTAGAACTCAAAAGTCCCAAATTTTCATAAAACCCTAATTGTAGTCACTTTTCATAATTTTAAAAAATGAGTTATTTGGATGATTTGGTCCAATTGACTTCATAAATGGCCTTTAGACTACTTAAAAATTACTTTTGGCATAATCAATTTATTAGATCTTGTTGATTATAAATTAAAATTTTGAACGACCACAAATTGACTTATGTAGTTGGATGTTGGATTTGGAATTGAACTTTAGTTGGCTAAATATATCGGGAATCGCATTCCTTGGGTGTCTCTACACCTACAACATTGCGCAATGAGGGCTTGCAATGGGCCTTCCTGATGGGTTAGGGAATACTAGGAATTTGCACGGGTAGTCTAGTCGACGGGATTCTACCGCAGAATTAGTCAAAACTCTTAGTTCAATACAAGAATTGGGAATGCCCTTAATTTCGTTAAGGATGGATTGTTTTATGTACTCTCTTGATTTCGTCAAAAAGGGGGAACTTTTTATAACTTGAGAATTTATAACGAAAAGAGGTTTTAATTGGATTATCCCCTTGACCACCGGACCCTCATACATGCATCATTATATTTCC
>NMUG010012903.1:0-10246 GCA_002855965.1 Monotropa hypopitys
TCTCACAATTACCGTGCAACCTAACGATGATAGCGAGCTTGTTGCTACCCGTTTAACATCCGGATGGCGGGTTTGTGTAGATTATAGAAAATTGAATTCATGCACGCGAAAAGACCTCTTCCCTCTACCATTTATCGATCAAATTCTAGAGAGGGTCACGGGGCACGCATTTTATTGCTTTTTAGATGGATACTCGGGCTATAACCAAATCGAGGTCGCCCTTGAGGACCAAGATAAGACAACATTCACTTGCCCTTTCGGAACTTATGCCTTCCGGCGCATGCCATTCGGCTTGTGCAATGCGCCCGGTACTTTTCACGTTGTATGTTAGGCACTTTTTTCGACATGGTGGAGAGGATCGTTGAGGTCTTCATGGATGATTTTTTGGTTTTGGGGGATAGTTTTGAGTCGTGCATAGAGAATCTCGACTCCTTCCTTGAAAGATGTGAAAAAATACACTTAGTCCTTAATTGGAAGAAGTGTCAATTCATGGTAACGGAGGGGATTGTGCTAGGCCATGTGGTCTCCAAAGAAGGAATCCAAGTGGATAAAGCAAAAATTGAATTGATTTCCAAACTTCCGAATCCGAAAACCGTTAAAGAAGTGCGCTCTTTCCTTGGCCACGTCGGTTTGTACCGGCGTTTCATAAGAGACTATAGCAAAATCTCAAGGCCAATTTGCCACTTGCTTTCAAAAGATATAAAATTTTTATGGACTCCGGAATGTGAGGAAGCTTTTGTTGCTTTGAAAACATGTCTCACCACGCCCCTCATTGTTCAAGCTCCGGATTGGAATTTGCCATTCGAGCTAATATGTGATGTGAGTGACCATGCCATCGGTGCGGTCCTTGGACAATGGAGGGAGAGTGGACCTTGTGTCATCTACTATGCGAGTAAAACCCTTAATGAGGCACAAGTGAATTACACGACTACGGAAAAGGAACTTCTTGCCGTAGTATTTGCTTTGGATAAGTTTCGTTCGTACCTTATTGGGGCGCCCATTGTGGTCTTCACCGATCATGCGGCCCTCAAGTACTTACTCACAAAACAAGACACGAAAGTGAGACTTATCCGGTGGATACTATTGTTACAAGAGTTCGACATTACAATTCGTGATAAAAAAGGTGTGGAAAACGTGGTGGCCGACCATTTGTCGCGCCTTGAATTCTCAAATTCTTCAAGTCCACCCATTGTGGAAACTTTTCCCGATGAACAATTGTTGGCGGTATCCAATTGCCCTTGGTATGCGGATATCATTAACTATTTGGTCACGTGAAGGCTACCAACTCATTGGACACCACATGATGCGAGGAGGTTTTTGTTTGAAGTCAAGAGTTTTGTGTTCGATGACTCCTACCTTTTCAAGGTTTGCGCCGATCAAATCATGCTCCGGTGTATGCCCGATGTTGAACAACGGGATGTAATAATCTTTTGCCACACCGAGGCATGCGGGGGTCACTTCTCTGCGAAAAAAACAGCATCTAAGATACTTCAATGCGGCTTCTATTGGCCGACATTATTCAAAGATGTATTTGACTTTTATAAGACGTGTGATAGGTGTCAACAGTTGGGAGGGGTTACAAAAAGAAACATGATGCCCTTGACACCTATCTTGATAATTGAAATTTTTGATTGTTGGGGAGTGGATTTCATGGGACCGTTTCCCATCTCTAGGGGGTACTTGTACATCCTCCTAGCGGTGGATTACGTGTCAAAATGGGTCAAAGCCATCCCGACGCGTACCAACGACCACAAAGTGGTCCTTCACTTTTTAAAAGAGAATATCTTGAGTCGGTTTGGTATGCCAAGGGCGGTTATAAGTGACCAAGGTACCCATTTTTGCAACCGCCCCTTCGCAAATTTGATGAAAAAGTACTCAATTACGCATAAGGTTTCGACCGCATACCATCCTCAAACCAACGGGCAAGCCGAGCTTGCGAACTGGGAAATCAAACATATTTTGGAAAAAACAGTCAATCCGGATCGCAAGGATTGGTTGCTTCGGTTGACGGATGCGTTGTGGGCGTACCGTACCGCATACAAAACCGTTCTTGGTGCCTCACCCCACCGTCTTGTTTACGGTAAGGCGTGTCATCTACCGGTTGAATTAGAACACCGGGCTTTTTGGGCAATAAAAGCAATGAATTGTCGTTTGCCCGAAGCCGGTGAGCATCGAAAGCTACAATTTAACGAATTGGAGGAGCTTCGTAATGAAGCATACGAAAATTCGAAAATTTACAAGGATAAGATAAAGAAGTAATATGATAAATCCATCATCCGGAAAAATTTTGTGGAAGGGCAACAAGTATTAATGTATAATTCCCGGTTACATTTGTTTCCGGGAAAGCTTCCGTCCCGTTGGGTCGGACCATACACTGTCCACAAAGTGTTCCCGCATGGTGCGGTGGAAATAAAAAAAGATGGAAGTGAGGCCATTCTCAAGGTGAACGGCCAACAATTAAAACCTTTCCTAGATCACTTGCCTCCGGAAATCATTGAGGAGGAGTTGTTGGATCCCGTCTATTCGGATGGTCCATCAACTAAAAATCTTAATTAAGAGAACGATGCAATACGTCCAGGAGACATTAAATCCAAGGGGGATGAGAAACCATCAATCTCTTGTTGTTAGGATGATCTTGAAAGTCGATTAGGGCATTCCTATAAAAAAAGGAAGCTACTTGTCGAGTAGATATCTACCCCGAAAGCACAAGAGTTTTATATAACTAGTTTGTTCTTCAACCTTTCGGCGTTAGTACGGATGAGCTTGAAATTCGATTAGGGTACTCCCATAAAATAAGGGAGACCACTTATTGAGTAAAGCTCTACCCGGAAACCCCGAGAGTTTTTAAATATCCACGTTGTATTGTATCTTTGTTTTTGCGCGCGTGTGTAGTTTTTCTTGCAGGAACTTCACTAAGCAAGCGGGAAAAGGATTCGGTACTTTACAAACGGTAACACTATTCCACAATGGAGGTACTCTCTACCCCTTTTCTTTGAACTTTTAATTTGCTCGGGACATAGCAAAATTTTAGTTGGGGGTAAGGGGGTAGTTCGTACCTACATTGTGGTGTCGTGGATAAATTGTTGGAACTAATCTTGTCATTGTGTTTTGAGCAAATTTTTTTGAAAATTGAATGGATAATATGTGCTTAGATTGAAAAATCAAGGAGTAATTTGAGTGAATGAGTATCGAGTTAGTGTTCGCGCATTCCAAGTAGAGATTCATTCGTTGTTTGGGTGCCATACCACCGGGTGAGCCTACAAAGTGAGCTATAGTTGATTAGTTGTCATTTTTCCACCACTTGCTTTTAATTCCACTTCGATACTTTATGAAGTGTATATCATGTGTGTGGAGTGCGGCTAATAGGATACAAGGCATTATTTCTATGATAAGACCACCTTAACATATCCCTTGAACCCTATTTTGAGCCGAATCATCTTCCGTTTTTTGCTTTTTAGCTCCACATATAGCCGGAGTGAGGAGGAAAGGGGGTGGATTGTGTCCTGGGGATGTTGGGAAGTGTTGGAGTGGTGGTGTAATGGAGAAAGCTGAAGAAATGTGATGAAAATGTCTCTGTGTGCCCTTGGACCGGTCCCCAATACCACCGTGGACCGGTCCCTTTTAAGTCAGAAATTTGAAGATTTTTGCGAGGACCGGTCGCTTATACCTTTGTGGACCGGTCCCTCCATGGTCAGAGAATTGCGCAAGAAAGCTAGGACCGGTCTCCACGAATATCGTGGACCGGTCTCTTGGAATTTGGAAGTTCACTGCAGGGCAAGGTACCGGTCCCTTACACCTCCGTGGACTGGTCCCTTAGGTTTAAATGAGGGTTTTAAAGTCGATTTATGGGAAATGTTCGGGACATTGCAAATTGGTTCGAGGGTTTTTCCTAGAGCTCCAGGGCGATTTTCTTCCCCTCCAGTAGAGATTTCACCCCAAATCTCTCTCTCGCTCTCTCATGTAAGTTCAATCTCCTCTCCTTCTTTCTTTGATCTACTATGGAACCCACCTTCTCTCTCTCATATATATACGAATTTCTGGAAATCTCATGCCCTATTTTCACCCTAAATCCGATTTTCAAGGTGTATGATATGTATAGCACTTCTTTTGGCTTGTAATCCATTGATTGATGAGTTTTGCATGTTGTTCCTCTTGTACATCGATTGAAAATTTTCTGGGCTAAATCGATTGAACTTTTGTCATGCCACTCAATTTTTGAAGATCCTTGGGGGGTTTTACGAACCGTAAATCATTTTTAAGAAGATTCTTGGTCCAATTGAACCCTATTTTGACAATTCGTGAACATTGAAGAGTATTTTGGTGATTTGGGGGTTAAATTGATGGAATTGCGGGTTTAAGTATGGGAAATCACTTGTTCGATAATTTATTGTTGATTGGGTTGTGCATTGTTGATTTATGTGTTGATTCTAGCCGAAATGGTGCACAAAAAGACTGTTGGAAGGAAACCTACCGCAGCGGAAAAAGGGAAACAGGTGGCCATCATCCCGGAAACCATAGGAGCGCCAGGTAATGAAGGGTTGGGTGCTGCCAGGGATGCAGCTAGAGAAGAACTTGACCGTCAGAAACAAGCCGAGGCTGCCCAAGCAAAAAAATCCAAAGAATTGAAAGCATGGGTTGCAAAATTGCGCTCCCGAAATTTTAAGTGTGAAAGGCAAGTGGATATTGAGGCTATTGGAGAGCACGCAATCATTGATACCACTCGTTTTCATAGTTTGGAGCGGTTTTTCCAACCGGTGGATGGTTACCTTGTTTCAGTGGTCATTGCTTTTTATGAGGTCATGGAGATCCAAGAGGGGCAGGTCAACGATTCAACAATGGGGAATATCACTGTAACCATCACCCCGGATGTTATAGCACGGTATCTTGAATATCGTCGGCCGCAAGCCGACCAAATCATGTACCCGGCTCTTGAGTGGAACAAGCAGGTTGAGCACATAGTGGATACGATAGCAGAAGAGCCTCGAGCATACCACCAACATTCAAGAAGGTATGTGGCTGGTGGACTGAAAGAACTGTACAGGTTGAGCAACAAGATTTTGGCGTATAATGTGAGTCCCTACGCAAGGGAGAAAAATCCAACCAAAGAAGACGGGGACCTTATTTTTGCTTATGGTTCACAAGAGGAAATTGTTGATTGGGCATACTACATTTGGTGTCAGATGCGCTCGTTCCGGTCTAAAGGAGCCACGAATGGTAATATCCCTTTTCCCGCCATGATAACTAATTTGTGCATAGCTGCAGGTTGCCGGGCCAAAGCAAATGAAAAATATGTGCCGGGAACTCCCGGACCAATCACTTTGGCCTCGGTAAAGAAGAGCCGATCAATGTCGCATCCGGTTGATCCGGAATAGGTTGGGGCTTCAAGGCCCACGGCTAGGAGACCCGCAGAAAGGACGGAACAATGGTTTGAAATCATGGCCACTCATCAAGATATCATAATGGAGACGTAGCGCAACATCGAACAAGGGCAAAAGAGAGCAAGAAGGAAGTAGCGTGCAATTCGGACGGCATTGAGGAAGAATGACAAGAAACAAAGTAGAATTTGTTCACGAGGAGGCGAGTGAAGAAGAGGAGGATGCGGATTATGAGGAAAGCGAAGAGACGGAAAGCGAGGAGAGTGTGGAAGAAGAAGTTGAAGAAGAAGGCAACAATCTTGGAGGAAATTGTGGTGATGAGTGACTTTTGACTTGGAGAGATGTAGTGAGTTTTGGAAATGTAATAACTAGTAGTTGATACTTGTTTTTGGTGGATTGTGTGTGTTTGAAACTTTTGGAACTTGGTAATCTTCTGTGTGGCACCAACTTTTATCTCACCTAGCCACATAGCCACACCGGGGATATTTGGACTCTTTCCTTTTTGAACCCAGAATATCTTTTAGCCCTAAAAGCCCTCGTTGATAGCTGCTTTCCTTACGCGCGAGTTACTTGTGTCGTATGGATCGTAGCTGAATTTTTAGTTTGCATGGTATTATTAGTTGATGTTGTGTTTACCTCTTGGTTTGCACATTCTTTGGACGAAAATCACTAGTCCAATTCTTTTTAGGGTACTAAACACGAGCGAGTGGTATGGTCCAATTTTATTGGTATGTGTGATGAGAGACAATTCGTTTTACCTTTCGTGAGACTTGGAATTGAAACGATGGATGATGTGAGCGCTTGACTAGTTACTTGGTAGCTTAGTTGCAAATTGATGTGTCAATCTTTGTGCTAATTGTTCATTCGTTTGATTGAATTTGGCTTTGATGCAGGACATGATTGATTGCTTAGTTTTCTTTGCGCCACATTGTTCGGGACGAACAACGTCCTAGTTGGAGGTTGTGATTAGCCCCGAATATTCCATGTTCGTGGGCAAATTTAGCTCTTTTCTTTGCGTTCTACGTTCTAAAGTCATTCATTTATTCCCCGATGCGCTCACTTGGTTTTATGAATTATTAATAGGGGAAAATGCTTGGAAGCGGGCTAATTAGAGTCAAATATTGATGTACCGAGGATCGAGGAAGGTTGGAGACGCGTCGGATGCCGGGGAAGGATGCAAATCATCGCGTAGAAACAGCAGTGGACCGGTCCCCTATACCTCCGTGGACCGGTCCAACCGTCAGCAGAGAGGCACCAGACTCAGGAGGACCGGTCCCCTATACCTCCGTGGACCGGTCCCTTGCGCTTTAAAAAAGTGACTGATCAAAGGAGGACCGGTCCCTTATACCTCCGTGGACCGGTCCCTCCTGTGTAAAAAACAGAATTTGCTGATTTTAATTTTAGACGTGTGGGGGCAATTTTGTCCAATTGTGGCCAAGGTTTTGGGACCTATATAAGGTTGTGAACGATTTTTAAGTGTATTATCATATTCCATACATTTAATTAGGGTTTCTTACTACTTTGGGAGATAGAGAGAATGCTTAGGGAGGCCATAGACTCCATTGATACATTTTGAAGTTTTTGCTTGATTTCTCTTCTTTAAAGTAAGTTTCTGAACTTTTACTCAGTATTAAGGTTGTTCTCCTTGCTTAGCTCTATCTATTGACCCTCTTTTTGCATTTATTTGTTGAGAATTCATGAACTCCTCAATTGCTAGCTTTGAATTTCTTTATACTATGAGTGAGTAGTTCATTAGGATGGATTAGGGAAGGGGAATCCATGAATTTTCCGGATGGGTTTAGACCCAATTGGGCCAATTTATGTAATTGAACCTTAGAACTTAATTTCTATTTTCGAATGGAAAGTTGTAGTGTTAACTTCTTTAATCTACGTCGACGGATCGTTGAATTTGGCACGTTGATTTATTGAAGCGATGTCCTACAATTCCTCCAATGAATTGAATTAAGAAATGAATGATCTAAGTGTTGAATTGCGAAATTGACATCGTGCTTACACTCTTTTCTCGATTACTACTTGCGTCTCAAGTTTGGATCGGGTTTCGCATTGAGTCTTAATCATCCGGTAAATTTAGGGAGATCCTGACCCTTAATCCATTCTCTTTACCCATTTGAATTTAGTCTAATCATCACGTAGTATCATAATCTTGTTACTAAAAATTGAGTTGGCCACTTATAGCCACCAAAGAAAATCAATCACAAAAAAATCAATTAGTTCACTAACTCACTAGAATTTGAATGCTTCACCGTTTAAAGCCAACATAAATTTCCTGTGGATCGACCTCGGACTTATCGAGTTATTATGCTTCATTGATTCATTTCCTACGCTTGGGAACAACACGTAAATCATGGCACGAAGCAGGTTCCTTCTCGATTATTTCTTTATTTTTATCCCACTGCGTGAGTTTAAAGGTTGCAGGTGGATTCAATCTAGATCTACACTATATCAGTTGGTATTAGAGCTACAGATTCTGATTCTATCAGAGCGCGAGTTTCTTTCCTACCAAAGTTTCAGTATCGATTGTAATCGAGCTCATCAGTTCCAGAATCAAGTTTTCTTTTCGAGTCCCTGAAGTGCAATGGTTCTTAATCTGAAATGATGCTGACCGGATTCAAGAAGAACCCAAATTTTGGATCCTTGAAGAAAACGGAGGCCCAATGTCAACCTGAGAAAAAGATGGTCCCCATAAGCAAACCAGTTTCGAAGAAGGTTAGTAAGATAGATAAGCTTGACCGATTGGAGAAAACGATGAATAAATTGGTAGCCAGTGTGGCCACTATTCAGATTCAATTGCAACCACCACTACAACAAAATTCACAACACCACAGATCCAGTCTTCACCCTATGGAAGAGGGTGCTTCACGTGTTCAAAGGACTATCGAAGAGGAATCTCTCTTCGTTGAAGGAGATCTTGATGAGAATACGGTAAGCCATGTTAGTGGTTATGACCACGTTCCAATCTATGATGAGGAGCTTCATCCATAGGAGGTTTTGGTAAGTTGGGAGATCGTTTTTGATTCCTTGTCTCTTGTAGATCTCGTTCTAGATCACATTGAGAAGGAAAGCAGTCTGCCTGTACGGGATGGTGAACCATCAGGATATGCGTTCTCAGGACAATCTGCAGTCCTGGGAGTTGACCTAACTCCAATCACCAATACAAGCCAGCCACACATGTGCATCGAACCTGAGTTAGAAGAGGAAGTGGTACAGTGGGAGCTCGAGTCAGTCCACCAAGTTCCTTAGGATGGCAGCACGGCACAGCTCATTCTAGAGCAATGACAGTTCAGTGAGGTACAACTCATCTAGATAGAGGAGCTCAGTAGCAAGCAACCAGCAGGTAGGGGTAAACAACTCCTCCAACCATGCACAGAGCAGCTGAACTCTTTAGACCCGGGCACAACTCAGCGCGACAAGTTGGTAGAGCGTGTGCAGGTGTAGTGGCAGCTTGGCAGGAAAGAGACCCTGCTTGGAAACGATGATGAGCTCAGCGCGGCACGACTTCAGCTCGTCCAACAACCCCTGCTGTATGGCTTTGACCAAGAGCCAAATAGCTTATCTGTCATAGACAGATGAAGGTTTCCCCATGTGGTGTGTGATCCATGACAGGGGCCTGCCCAAGGGGGACCAGCTATATACCTTTCCGGTGAGCCTGCAACTGGAAATTTTCAGAGAACCAACTACGCTGTGTGTGAAGGTAGAAGATAGCAGAGGAAGCCAAAGGGACAGGATACCCCATCTTTGGGCATTGTTTCCCAATAGAATGAGCGTTGGGTTGAAGATTCGGGGCCCTAGTATGCACTGGCCCCTGGACGAGTATTCCAGGGCGAAGAAAAGGAGGGACTCCCAAGCATGTGAGAGTGGGGGTAGCCGCACGGGTCAGGGTCTGTGTGTCGTGGAATCTTGAGACGACATTATGAAAAGAAGAATCAGTTTCAGAAACTTTGAGACCAGTGCCGTCCATAGACCTACCAGTATCACCACTCCCCCGAGCTATCGACATATACATATTCTACTACTCCACCTGCTCCGTTGTAGCGACCCATGTTTTATAAAGTATTTTCCGGAAATTAAATTATTATTTTAGATTTGATTAGAACTTTAAATTATTTTAGCTTAAAATCCTAGCGTGATTTTAAGGTGGTTGACCCTGGATCACTGTAGAGAATTCAATTACGAATCTAACGACACTTGAATCGCCTCAATCGGAGGCCGGACGAGAAAGTTACGCGCGTTTTAAGTTTCCTCTGTTTTGGACCTCAGCTGTCCATAGAAAATCCCGAGAGTATGGTTATCGATAACAGATTCCTGGCGTTATCGATAACCAGGTTGTCCTTAGAATATCCCGAGAGTATGGTTATCGATAACTGGTTCCTTGTGTTATCGATAACCCGGTTGCCCATTGAAAAGCCCGAGAGAATGGTTATCGATAACCCGCATATCATGTTATCGATAACTGGTTGTCCTTATGGTTCCTTGATTAAAACCCGAGAGTGTGGTTATCGATAACAAGGTCCGAATGTTATCGATAACCAGTTTCTGATATTGTAGTTATCGATAACACGCCTCTTAGGTTACCGATAACCATTTGTTTCCTGAGCCCTTAGTTAATCCCGCGAAGGTGGTTATCGATAACAGGCTCGACCTGTTATCGATAACTGGTCCGTCGCGTAGCATTTCATTAAGGGTTTTTGTGTCTTTTTACTGGGGCTATATAAGCCATTTGAGCCCGATTTTTGGCCCATTCCAGCCATTTGGAAAACCCTATCTTCTCCTACCTCTCTTACACACTCTCTCTCTACCTCCATACTTCAAAATCCAAGCTTCCCCCTTCGATTTAAGCCACCTACAAGCCT
>NMUG010012904.1:0-10246 GCA_002855965.1 Monotropa hypopitys
AAGTTAAAAACTAGTTTTAATTAGATAAAAGAAATGAAATATATATTTGGCAAATGAAAAGAAGATAAATATGAACATTGGGAAAAGAAAGAGAAAAGAGAAATTTAAAAGAAATTTTGAAATTGAAAGAGAAAAGAACGACATGGTTTTGTGTTGGGTAAAAATGGTATTTTAGAATATAAAAAGTTTTAAAAGGATTTGAAAAGAAATAAAAAGGTTGGAAAGAAATGTTTTGAAAGACAAAAAAGTATTGAAAAGTCAGTGTGAGTATTTTGAGAAATAGTGATCCATAGTTATTTTAGCTCCTTAATTTATGGTTTTTTATAAGTATTCACCAACTTTCCCTAGCTCACCCTCCCCTTTCCATCTCCCAGGTGTTGCTGAGTTGAGTTCAGTTTAGAGTCCACCAGTCCAGCAGTTGAGCAGAAGTAGAGTGTGAGGAGTTTTTCAGTAATTCTATTTCAGGTATCTATTTTATTATTAGAATTTTATTTCAGTTTGTCAGTTTTTGTTTCAGTTCAGTAGTTGTTAGGTGGTTCTTTCAGTTGTTCAGTAGTTGTTTCTAGTTGTTTTCAGCCTATTGTGAGTTAATTTTATTTCAAATACATTGTTAATAGCGAGTTAGCGTTGGTTAGCGAGTTTAGGTTGTTTATGTTTGCCACGCGTCTGTTCCTAGATGGCTGGTTCTGCAGTCGTCAGGGATGGGGCGTGACGCAACGCATTATCCACCACATTGGACTTACCTAGATGATAGTGTATCGAACAATCATAGTCTTTAATTAACTCCATCCATCTCCTTTGCCTTAAGTTAAGATCTTTTTTTGCAAACAAATATTCAAGATTTTGATGGTCCATATAAATTTCACAAGTGACTCCATATAAGTAATGTCATCATAATTTTAATGCATATACCACCATTTCTAATTCCAAATCATGTATGGGGTAATTTAGTTCATTGAGCTTAGTTATCTCGACGCATAATCTAGCACCTTACCCCGTTGCATTAACAAACAACCCAAACCTTGCAAGGATGCATCATTATAGATAACCATATCATTAGTCCCTTCCGAAACCGACAACACAGGTGCAGACACTAATATTTACTTTAAGGTTTGAAAACTCAACTCACATTTATATGATCACTCTAATCTTACATCTTTTTGGAGTAACTTTGACATTGGAAGAGGAATAGCATAAAATCCCCGAATGAATCTCCGTTAATATCCTACTAAGCCCAAAATACTCTGAATTTCCGACACATTAGTACGACTTTGCCACTCTAGCTTCTATCTTTTTTGGACCAACCTTAAGACCTTTATTAGAAATTTCATGCCCTAAGAACACCACAATTGGCAACCAAAATTTACATTTACTGAGTATTATCAAACAACTGCTTATCACGTAAGGTTTGTAATACCAATCTCAAATGTTGTTCGTGTTCTTCCTTTTATTGAGAATACACAAAAAAATCATCAATCAATACCACCATAACATAGTCCAAATATGGTTGGAAACCCCAATTCATCAAGTCCATAATAACTGGTGGAGTATTAGTTAACCCAAATGGCATCACCAAAACTTATAGTGACTGTATGGGGTTCGAAAGTCTATCTTTGGAATGTCATTATCTCTCACTTTAAGTTGATGGTATCCTGACCACAAATCAATTTTAGAAAATACAGTAGCCCCTTGTAGTTTATCAAACAAGTTATCTATTCTTGGTAAAGGGTGCTTATTCCTCACTATTACCTTATTTAGTTGTCGATAATCAATACACATATACGTACTACCATATTTTCTTTTAACAAACAAAATTGGTGCACCCCAAGGAGATATATTAGGTCGAATGAACCCCTTATCAGGATAATTTTTAATTGTACTTTCAACTCAAACAACTCAGTCGGTGCCATTCTATAAGGTGTTATCAAAATAGGATTTGTTCTAGGTAATAATTCAAGTGTGAACTCAACTTCACGATCTGGAACTCTTTCATGTAAATAATCTGGAAAACATCATCAGATTCTCTTACCATCGGAATATCCCCGATACTTGCCCCCATTTTTTTGAATCCACAACATAAGCTATGTAACCTTGACACCCCTTACTCAATAAATTATTATCCTTTATACTCAAAATAAGATAAGTATTTCCTTTAACTTTTTCCCCATAAATTTTAAGATATACCTCATCGAGTATCTTAAATACGACTTCTTTATGAAAACAATCAAGAATAGTATAGTGTGACAATAGGAAATCCGTACCCAGAATAACATCAAAATCTATCTTCACTAAGGGAATCAAGTCAACTAACAATGTTGCCCCATGTATCGCAAATTCACATTTTGGGTAGTAACACCAACACATCTCCTACCAGTGTAGATATAACTAAAACATATTTTATAGGTGTTGGGGGTAAGCCTTTCTTGCGGTGGTTTCCGGTTGCTAGCGATGGAGACGGGCTGAGCTACAAAAGAGAGAATGCTAGGCTACCAGCAAATGTCGCCGGTGGATGCTCCAATGGCTAAGTCAGCAAGGGTTGTAGAGATAGAAAGCAATTTGACAAAGTTTGGACAAGGAGAGAAGAAGTATCTCAGCATTGAATACTATCCCCCTTATATAGAACCATCAGCGAGTGTAGGATAAGCGCTTCGACGCGAATGAACTACCCACCTGCGTAATCAGACAGTGTGTCTGTCCCCCCTGTGCGCTTGAGTGACTGGCCGACGGGTCGGCCCTGATAGTGTCAGGCGGCGGCGCTTGACAGCATTGGAAAAGCTGATCTATGTATTAGGAATGTGTCTGTCATGTGCGTAAAACCTGGGATGCTGTCTGCCAAGGGAATCTTCTTTATAATCTAGGTTATTGTCCTGTCTGGCTGAAGGAGCACCCTTTGGTTCGGTGAACCGTTGGCAGGGGGATGTCCCCGGGCAGTAAACCTTCTATGCCTAAGTGAGCCTGGGGGAACCCCCTTCTATCGGCCTCTACTTTTGCTCGGTCGCTTAACCTCGGCTTGCTGTATCATTGGCAGGGGTTGTCCCTGAGTTGTAAGGCTTCAGTGCCGAAGCGAGCCCCAGGAAGCTCCCTTTGGCGGTCCTGGTCTACTCGAACCTCTAATAGCTGGCCTGTGTTGTGGTCCTCCCGGAGGAGGTCGTGGTTCCGGGCTCTCTTTAGTTCGGCCCCCAACAATAACCCCTCAACCCCTTTGGCCTGGGCATTTTGGCTAAAGCAGGGTTGACTTGGTACCGAATAGTCTTGCTGGTGCCGAAGAGGAAGAGTGTCGAACCACTGGATCATCTTGGAACCTAGACCTCTAATAGCTTTATCCAATTGTCATCCTTATCCTGATGACGTGTCGCCTTCTAAGTGAATGATGCTCTTCTCGAAGCGTCATATCAATAGCTGTCAAGTCCGATGGCTGACATGCACTTTAAATGTCGGTTATGCTTTCCACGTGGCATGATGTCATTGGTTGGCTCTACAGTGGATGGGACAGCACACGCACGCAGAATGCATTTGGCAGCTTCGGTACAACTTTCGAGGCAGGAGTAATGATGTTTATATATTTTTACCAGCTGAGCCAGTTCGGCCGGACACCCATTTTCCCGCCCAGGTCACCGCTATATATGCTCTCTTAGGGCTTCAGTCGTCCTCCGTTTGCTCCAATTCCCTCAGCCCCTAGGCGATTTCCAGCAACTGCAGGCGATTCCGGCCAACTCAATTTCCAGTTTCCGGTGAAGCTTTTTCAAGTTCCTTTGAGCATATCCTTCGATTCAGGTGACTGTTCTTCACTTCTTTCATGAATGCTTACTTCTTTCTTTGATTTCACGTCGTTTTAGCGATGTTCTTACCGTGGGATTCACCTCCTAAGCCATTTGTGGAGATTGGAAGCTTTCTGAACATTTCTGGATTCTATGGTTGTGGATGAACACATTCGACTTGTTCTTGGCTGAGCCGAACTATTCTCAGCTGCTAGTTGAAGGCCTAGCCAAGGGCCTTCCTTTGCTTCACCGCACAGATAGATGTCAGACCGACTAACAGTACCGTACTGTTTGTTCTCTTTCAGATGGAGTCGAAGAAACGGTCTGACAAATTTCGATGGCTGCTGGGCACAGAGTCTAATATCCGGGACTTCAAAGAGGAGCACGAGATACCGAACGATGTCCATATTTCCCTAGCCTCGATCGGTGACATGGAGTCGGGTCGTCACACATTCACGTCCCTATCCTTGTCGTACTAGAGGGAGGCATACAGTTCCCCTTCCACCCCATACTTTGCAAATTTTTCCACAAGCTGTATCTTATACCATCCCAGGTGATGATGAACACCTTTAGAATCCTCATGGGGGTAGCTCGGCTGAATGAGACCCTTGGGAGGGAGGACCGACTCTCTTTCGATGACATCTTCGGCTATTATATGGTCGGTTTTAATAAGAGGTCGAGGAAATATTACCTCGGTTGGAGGCCGCTCCAGACCGGACTGATTGTTGACTTGCCAGATTCTGACAAGTATTCCGACGACGTTATAATCGTTTCGGGTGCTTTTGACTCGCCAAGGGGGAAATATCATGTTCCTTTCAAGACCGGAGCCCTAGGTTAGCTTTTGTTTGGTCGTACCAGCTTTATGAGCTTGTTACTAACTTGTTTCTTTGATTTTGCAGACGTTGGTACCCTCTCCAGCTTCAAGTTCGCAACTAACACGGACAAGGTTAAAAAGATCTCTGAACTTCCGAGTGAGCGACACTCGATGCCAACTCTGCTCGGGTATACTCCATCGTATACCCACACCCGCATCTCTCGGTCAGCTTCAGCCGAAGCATCTTCTGCCCATCACGCTGAACCTTCCTCCTCTCAACCAGAAGAAGAAATGGGCTTCTGCAAGGTTATTGACCTGGAAGCCGAGGCTCTCGGTGCTGACCATGTCGTTGTGGATGTCGATCCCATTATGGCAATCACTAAATAGGTGCCGCCTGCTCGGCCCAGAGCTACCCCTAGTACCGATGAGCTAAGGGATGCTCGTGCACAGAAGAGGGCTAGGAGATCCGATGATGTGATCCTTGTCAAGCACTCTGTAGCTGCCGTAGAGAAGACGGTCGTACCAGACCCTGCTACTGTCAAGACGATAGGGTCTTCTCAGAGGTCAGTGCCGGCATGGGTGCCCAAGCTCTCTTTTGAGGGCTGCAAGTCTGTTGAGACCGACTTGATCTCAGAGTACCGTGGCAGTGGCGCTGCTTCAGGCCTTCGCTCTGCCGAAGGAGATGGAGCAACTCCTCAAAGGCCCCCAGACCTTCTTCCGGTAAATGATGTATCATGCTGCCATGGTAAGACCATTGGTTTATTACTTTTATATTCCATCTTAGGCTTCGGCACTGGTGTGATGATCCTTGTATTTCTTTGCACATGATGGATGCCGGGGTTGGCGTGGACCGGCATATATGTGATCTACAGTCTTCTAACCACTTGGAAAAGAAGGAGTCTGAGACAGACCTTAAGAAGCTTGAGGAAGATAAGAGCTCCTCGACCGAGCTCAGCAACAGAGCCAATGCCCTCAAAGCCAGTGTTGAAATGAAAGATGTCAAGCTGACCATCAAGGATGCTCATATTGCTGGTGGAGATGCCGAGATCTCTAGGCCAAAGGCCGAGGCGGCGTTGGTACAGGCCGAGATGGAGGAGATAAAGAATAAAATGGTTGTTGAGGAGGAGAGCCATTACAACATAGGGTTTGATGATGCTGAAGCTGAACACCGGGGCCAAGTGAGCCGTTTGAAGGAGAAGATCTTCCAGAAGGGCTGGGTATGTGCCATGGTTTCCATGGGGGTCGAAGATCATGCTTCGGCGATGGGGGAAATTCCTCTCATCTTGTCGGGGAAGGGCAGGGCTTGGCTGGCATCTGTGTCGTCGGCACCATGGACGATAGCTGCTGCTGCTGGGGCCGAGCCCCCTGCTGCTGGGCCGAGTCTGCTGCTTGATGTAGTTTTCTATACCCTCCGTTTTTTGTTTGTTTGCTAAATATGGGTCGAGACAATTTGTGGCCGGTCCTCACTTCTTTTATGAGAACTTTTGGTTTTTTGCTAAGTTTTATGTCTGTTCGGCTGCTTCTTTCATACTTGGTATGCGCCCTTCTTCCCCCAGCCGGGGAAGAAGTTTTGTTGAGGCAAAGCTTTGATCTCGGCTCAGCAGCACATTATAACTGCTTGTATTTGTTGGTTGCTCCGGCCTACACCGAAGTGACACTTGTACAAATTTTAGATAAATGAGAACTTGGTTGCTGCCTTGGTAATTGTGTCGGAGCAACACTTGTACATTTTGCGAGTAAACAAAAACTTGTAAGCTGCTTTGGCAATATCACCGAAGACCTGCATGCACGCTTTATAGATGAACGACAACTATAAGCTGCTTCAGCAATGCCACTGAAGAGCTACATGCACGCTTTATAGATGATCGGCAACTGTAAGCTGCTTCGGCTATACCACCGAAGAGCTGCATGCACGTTTTATAGATAAATGGCAATTGTAAGCTGCTTCGACCATGCCACTGAAGAGCTACATGCACGTTTTATAGATGAACGGCAACTGTAAGTTGCTTCGGCTATGTTACCGAAGAACTGCATGTACGTTTTATAGATGAACGATAACTGTAAGCTATTTCGGCCATGCCACCGAAAAGATGTATGCATGTTTTATAGATGAACGACAACTATAAGCTGCTTCAGCTATGCCACCGAAGAGCTGTATGCACGTTTTATAGATGAACAACAACTATTATTCCTTCGGTAATACCACCGATCAAAAAGATAGCCAAAATCTTGACACATAAGGATTTTTTTAGAAGAATTCCATTGATTGATGAGGGCCCTAGGCCGGATTACATGTCGGATAGTGATAGTACCGTCTTAAGTTAGTAGCGTTCCACGGCCTCGGAATTGGTGTGCCATCTAATTTCCTCAGACGGTAAGCTCCGGTCCCTGCCTGGCCGACCACTCGGTACGACCCTTCCCAGTTGGGGCCGAGCTTGTCGTCAGAACTCTTTTTCTTGTTGCTCACGACCTTCCTTAAGACAAGGTCATCAATCTTGAAGGCCCTAGGAAGACCGTCCGTGCAAAGTTCCTTCCACTCCTTGTTGGTAGGATGCCAATCTGATCATGGCTGAATCTCATCTTTCTTCGGCCAGGTCTAGGTCCTTTTAAATTGTTGCGTTGTTGGTGGCTTCCCCAAATGCTTCGGTTCGGATGGTCGGCATCCCGGCTTCTAAAGGGATGACTGCTTCCATGTTGAAGGCCAGTGAGAATGGGGTCTGTCCTGTGGAGCGCCGAGGAGTCATTTGGTAGGCCCACAGGACGCTGGGAAGCTCTTCGACCCATCTTCCTTTCACTGCTTGAAGTCTTCTTTTGATGTCGTTGTCGGTCGTCTTGTTTGATGCTTCATCCTGGCCATTGCCTTGTAGGTAGTGTGGGGTAGAATTGTAGAATTTGATTTTGTGCTCAGTACAGAAATTGGTGAAGACATCCCCCATAAACTAAGTGCCATTGTCCGAAATGAAGGCGTACAGTATGCCGAAGTGAGAGATGATATTCTTCCAAGAAAGCCTCTTGACATCTTTATCTTCTATGGTGATTAGAGGTTCGGCCTCCACCCATTTAGAAAAGTAGTCTGTAGCAGTGATGAGGAACTTGAACCCATCTGGTGCCATAGGGAGCTTGCTGACGATGTCCAGGCCACACTGAGTAAAGGGCAATGGAGATGGCTGAGCTACAAAAGAGAGAACGTTAGGCTACCAGCAAATATCGTCGGTGGACCCTCTGATGGCTAAGTCAGCAAGGGTTATAGAGAGAGAAAGCAATTTGACAGAGTTTAGGCAAGGAGAGAAGAAGTACCTCAGCATTGAATGCTCTCCCCCTTATATAGGGCCATCGGTGAGTGTAGGATATGCACTTCGGTGCGAATGAACTGCCCACTTGTGCAATCAGACGGTGTGCTTGTCCCCCTGTGCGCCTGAGAGATCGGCCGACAGGTCAGCACTGACAGTGTCAGGCGGCGCCACCTGACAGTATTGGGCGGCAGAAAAGCTAAAAAGCATGTCTGGCATGCTGTGGTAATCACGGAAAAGCTGATCTCTGTGTCAAGCATGTGTCTGTCATGTGCACAAAATCTTGGATGCTATCTGCCAAGGGAATCTTCCCTGTAATCGAGATTGTTGTTCTGTCTGGCCAAAGGAGCACCCTTCGGTTCGGTGAACCTTTGGCAGGGGTTGTCCCCGGGCAGTAAACCTTCCATGTCGAAGTGAGCCCCAGGGGAACCTCATTCCGTCAGCCTCTACTTCTGCTCGGTCGCTTGACCTCGGCTTACTATATCATCGGCAGGGGATGTCCCTGGGCTGTGAGGCTTTAGTGCCGAAGTGAGCCCCAGGAAGCTCCCTTCAGCAGTCCTGGTCTGCTCGGCCCTCTGATAGCTGGCCTGTGTTGTGGTCCTCCCAGATGAGGTCATGGCTCCAGATTCTCTTTAGTTCGGCCCCCAACAATAGGCATAGAGGGTTTATCGATATACACATAATATACATTCAAAACCAAACAATATGTCGAACCAAGGTCAAGTAAAGTAAGTGCATAATGTCCAAATATAAGAAACGCACCAGTCACCACACTATGAGGCGCATAAGCCCATTGCTGAGTATGTACAAAAACTCTTCCTAGAGTCATTAGAACTTTGGCATCCATATTTCTACTACCTGACACATTGCCCATTGAATAAGCCATTTGAACCCGTGGTTTTGTACAATGAGGTGATATGTGTTCAAAATCTCCACAATTAAAACATTTAGGTCCCCTAGATATCCTGCCTTTATTCGGATAATCTCGAATAACATGGTCATATGCTCTACATTTAAAACATTGGCACATAACCCCTGGTACACTAGATATTGTTTGTCGACTCCCACCTTGATCTCCTCTTCCTTTAGCTCCACTACCTTGTGACTTCGACCCTTATTGTCCCTTTCCAAATTGTGACCTCGAATCCCATGATTTTAAACTACCACCCCGGACCTTTCAGACACATTCAACGTACTTCTCTTAACATTCCCTAGTGTTTACAAAACTCTTGTACATCTTTTCCTATCTTCCTTGTCATATCAACTAAATCCATATAATACCTCTCGCGGAATGCTATCAATCTAGTGGCAATAATCAGTACCAAATCACTCCTAAGTCGATGACACCTTTTAGCATTTGTGTCAACCAAATCACTCGTATATCTCAATAATGACCCAACTCTAGCTTCATATTCTACTACCGACATATTTCCTTGTTTCAAATTTATAAATGCAATCCCTTTCTCAAATCGATAACTTTCAGGACAACATTGATCATTGAATCCTTGACACAAACATATCCCAATTAACGGTCCTAGGAAACAGTGGCACTACCCTATGTAATGATGTCTTCCATTGATGACCCATCTCCTCCCACCAAATTAAGGATTCACTTTTCAAACTAAAAGAAGCTAACATTACTTTTTTGTTCATCATTTGAACCCATTAAATTAAAAACTCCTTCAATACTTCTCAACCAAGACTCCACATCACTAGGAACCATTATACCCTCAAACACTCTCGAATACAATTTTCTAAATCATTCTACTAACCCAATATATGCACCTCATGTTCGAGCCTGCGATGCCTATCATTGAGCAAAAACAACTTGATTTTCAACAACCTAATCCATGGCTATCCTCATCATATCCATATCATCCATCACTTGTGAATTTCCCAGCACTTGAGGTTAATTCACTTCTCCAATGCTTGGTCACTCGATGCAGCATCCTCTGGAGGATCCATAATTCAATCTTGTTTCAAGAAACACAAGATATAATAATCCAAAGAACAATTATTAAAGGTATTATAGACAACCAATACAAAGCGTTCTTCAAGTTAGACCTTAAGGTAATTAACAAGTACACACAATATTCTCGAAAAACTCCCCACTCACTTAAACACTCACTCCAAGAATCATTTCAAACCTAGGCTTTGATATTAAGTTGTCATGTGACAAGACACTATATGGGGGCCCAAACAGAAATGCGAGCATAATATTAATAAGATTCAAACTTCTACAACCACTATATTTAATTTAAAACAACTTGTGTGGAAGATATTAAGAAATAAAACCTCAAACATTTGTTATATAATCATTAATTTACTTGTTCTTTCACTCGAAGACAACAAACCATAATTACCCAAACGCATATGTTTCAAAA
>NMUG010012905.1:0-10246 GCA_002855965.1 Monotropa hypopitys
TATTTTTCCAGAGAGCTTCAGAATTCCCAAAATCTTGGACCGGTCCATGACGGTTCAGTGGACCGGTACAAGCCCTTCTTCTTCGTTTCCTTCAGCCAATCTTCCCGAGAGGTTGCAAAAATCCCAAGGCTTGGACCGGTCCACGACGGTTCAGTGGACCGGTACAAGCCAATTGACTTCATTTTCTTGAGCTTTCTTCCCGAGAGTTTCATTTCTTTCACTTCCTTGGACTGGTCCACGACGGTTCAGTGGACCGGTACAAGCCTGCAGAAAACTTCGTTTCTTGACAGCAAATTTCTTGCCCTCTTTCCATTTGCCAAAAACTCATCCGGGATGTCCTTGACGCTTCACCGTGCCGTGCAATGTCTTTGGCCGTCTCATTATAGTCGACATCGATCCGTTAGAGCTATTTCTTCATTATAACGCAATTTCCTGAAAATATACAAAAATTACCACAAGTATAAACTATCCACAATTTTAGATGTTATAAGATGTCGAAGACCAAAATTAGGACTATAGTTGGCCTCTTAAAACTACAAAATTAGAGGCCAATCAACCAACGTACAAGACTATTACGATTCTATAAAGGTCATCCCAAGTCGACGCATCATAACCAACTCACTATTTTACCACGCAGTCCATTCAACTATCGACACGAATCCCAATTTACACTGATTGTCCATAAAGTACCCAAATTACATTACACATCACCATAATCCCAAGTCTTGTTCATTCCAACACAAAAACCCCAAATTCACCCCCACAAGTCTTCCTATGCCTCATGACACAATTCGACACAATTTCGTCCCTACTTACACAACTCCATCTTGTTTAGGAATTTTATCAAACACATGACGTGCAAAGATTTCCAAGGTGCCTAGACTTGCTCCAAGGGTTTAATTTGACACATTTATCCATGAATGACCATAACACACCAAATGACAATTCTACGACAATCATTTACCTGACATATGACAATTGAATCGAATCGAATATAAGGGTGACCCGACTACGCATAACAATCAACGAATCAATGAATCAACGGAATTATGAGATGGAATGAGCATGACTTATGCATATCGAGTAGGATTTAGAAGTTACCCACTTTCATCGTCGCCGGAAAGTCGCCGAAAAAAGTCACTGATGCCGCAATCCGCACTCGCGAACCTATGTACATCAATACGACGACAACGATGAGTACACCAACGTTTCCTAAAGACACAATGCAAGAAACCCACTTTTACAAATTGACTTACCCAAAATCCACGAAGAACGACTTCGATACGTAGGTTGCCGGAGAGCTCTCGATGCGTAGAGCGACATTTCTTTTTCGCAAAACTTGATTTGAGCCCGTTTGAGTCTTGGATTTGAAGAAGGAAGGAAGGGCACCAATGGAGTTTGAGAGAGAAGAGAGAGAGGCTAGGTTTAGACCAAAATGAGGGAGAGAGAACATCTCTGGCCGAATTTGAGTATAAGGCACGACCTAAGGGCAAAAAGACAACATTGCCCTTATTAAAACTCAAAAACGCACATTTCAGTATCTCCCCGTCCGGACGAAGCCCTTCCCGTCTGTATAGGCACCTCACTTGGTTAGGACGACGGCCTCTGAAGATCAGGACGAGCCTTCTGCTGCAAAACCCCACGTTGTAATTCCCTCCGTCCGGAACAACAGCACTCCCCGTCTGGACGTGCAGAGCCAAAATGGCCCAGAACAGCCTGGAACTTCTCTAGCTACTCCGCGACGCGTCCAAGAGCACTTCCTCGACGTTGGTTACCTTCCCTTGATGCCCAAAGGTCACACTACAGTCTTCCGAAGGAATCATGATGAATACGACGATCGAATACTTACTTGCAAATAAGGCGGACGAATTGCAACCGAACGAATTATATGCCAACGAAGGGGAAATCACGATCATGAGGCCAAGGTCAATTTATGGATTTAAAGTAATCAATTTGGGATTCAATAATTTCGTCCTCGAAATTTGTCCTAGTAAGGGGAAAGAAAAGAACACAACGAGCCACGCAAACCCTAACGAAGAACCATGCTCACCAACTTCTGTTGTGAGTCGAAATCAACACCCGACAAGCATCGACCAAACATCAAACAAGATGCAACAACTTCCTTGCCAAGAACAAGTAACCGGTAAGAGATGGATTTCACAAAAGAAATCGAATGCGCGCCCATAATTCGCCACGAACGGACTAATCCAATGAAAGTCGCACAACGAGATTCATATCATCTTTAACGCAAGAAGTAAAGGATCAACAGCCAAATTCTCCCAAAATAAGCCGCACTGCTTCGAGAAGATGCACAATACCACACGAAAGCGCCACTAAGTCACGGACACGCCAAGATGCTCAAGCCGCAAACGGTAGACTATTCGTAACCAACCCGAATCCCGTATGCAAATTTATGTTTTTAATCACCACGAAACAAATACACATGTCCTGGTGTGATAACAGAGTGACATATGAGATCGTTTTGATAAGCCCTGGCCGAAGGCTTTTCCCATTTCAATACACGCACGTCAATCTTACATCACACAATCAAAGAAAACACACACACACACAACACCAAAAGTGCAAGTGTTAAGTCCAAGAACCATGACTTAACACAAACTCACGCCAAGTCTACTATTTCAATATGCATTCGTACCCGTTTTCCACGATTTTCTAATTACGTTGCATGAAAATCCGCATTCTTCCACAAACAACCACGAACAATTTGGTACGAGCGCAAAGAAAAGAGTAGCGACAAGGAACGAAGTCAAAACTTCTCGCCACAATTCAAAGATTTCCAACAAAATGGCACTTTCGAGCGAAACAAGAAGGTGACATCCACACGAGATGTCTTAAAGAAAGAGAATGAACAAGTAAACAACGACAAGTTCCAAGTAAGAGTGGCTAGAGCTACCGAAACCGGAACTTCGACAAACCCGCAAGCCCAATGTCAATCCGGATTTGCACCAACTTCCTGCGGCTGACACCAACGCGCAACTTCAAAGATCCCGACTCTTCCCGCAAATGACGGACAAACCACGCATGACGCACAAGCATATGATAGATGAAGGAAGGACACCACCGGACAAGGTGTCACCGAGCCGAATGCAACTGGACCACTACCGCACAGAGATGGAGCTGACTGAACACCGACCGAGCAGAACCGAGAATTTTCCATACAGAACCGAACCGAGCTGTGACAAATATGTACTGAAATGCAGACGAACAAGGAGATTGTCGCACAAAGGCCTAATCGCACAAAGAAATCGCCGAACAAAAGGTCGCCGCACAGAAAGACACTGCCGAGCAAGGATATGGACATGATGAACAAAATTGCGAATCCAAGGTGTCCCTTGTCGTGCTAAGCACCATAGATGCCGCACCTGGCAGAACAATTCTCACACAACGCACTTCCTAGATGCTGGTTACCTTCCCTTGATGCCCAAAGGTCACAACACGGCCTTCCGAAGGAATCACGATGAATTAGATGATCGAATACTTACTTGCAAACGAGGCGGACGAATCGCAACCGAACGAATTATATGCCAACGAAGGGGAAATCATGATCATGAGGCCAAGGTCTATGTATGAATTTAAAGTAATCAATTTAGGATTCAATAAAATTTTCAGAGTGTGACAATAGGTGCTTGATCGGACGAGGTGTTTTAAGAATTATTTTGCGAAAACCTCTTCCGATCAAGCACCACTGTGAACTATTTTCTTGTGAATCTCCGCGTAATACCTTAAAAACATGTTTTGAATGCATCTACCGGTTCTGATTTTTAAAGAAATGATTGTGTGACACTTGAGTGATTCACTATACTACCGAAATTCCATAAAATAAAGTGAAATCTAATCGGATGAAGCCCCTATGCAAACTTTTGTTCCATAAAATTTCTCACAATACCTTAGAAACATGTTCTGAACACATCTAACGGTGTGGATCGTCGTCCTTGAGTTGTTATGACATGGCTACCTTACATTATACTATAGCAGACTAACTCGGTTCATAGAGAAGCTATAGCGATGTATATAGTTTGAAAGGTTAGTGTGTAATGGTTCTTACTATTGTTCGATCTAAGCCATTGGAATTTAATATCTTATCGATTATATCATTCTCTCCAAATTTGGTGTTATTTCTAAATCGACAACCACACGATCAGATCACATTTGCATTATTTCATAGAATTTCAATGGTATAATGAACCACTCGAGTGTCACTCAATCATTTATTTAAAAATCAGAACTGGTAGATGCATTCAAAACGTATTTTTAAGGTATTACGCAGAGATTCGCAAGAAAACATTTTACATAGGTGCTTTATCGGATGAGGTTTTTTAATAATTATTTTGCGAAAACCTCTTCCGATCAAGCACCTATGTGAACTATTTTCTTCTGAATCTCCGCGTAGTACCTTAAAAACACATTTTGAATGCATCTACCGGTTCTGATTTTTAAAGAAATGATTGTGTGACACTTGAGTGATTCACTATACCATCGAAATTCCATAAAATAAAGTGAAATCTAATCGGATGAAGCCCCTACGCGAAGTTTTGTTCCATAAAATTTCTCACAATACCTTAGAAACATGTTCTGAATACGTCTAACGGTGTGGATCGTCGTCCTTGAGTTGTTATGACATGACTACCTTACATTATACTATAACACACTAACTCGGTTCATAGAGAAGCTATATCGATGTATATAGTTTGAAAGGTTAGTGTGTAATGATTCTTACGATTGTTCGATCTAAGTTGTTGGAATTTAACATCTTATCGATTATATCATTCTCTCCAAATTTGGTGTTATTTCTAAATCAACAACCACATGATCAGATCACATTTGCATTCTTTCATGTAATTTCAATGTTATAATGAACCACTTGAGTGTCATCCAAACATTTATTTAAAAATCAGAACCAGTAGATGCGTTCAAAATGTATTTTTAAGGTACTACACAGAGATTCTCAAAAAAAAAAAAAAACAGTTCACATAGGTGGTTGATCGGACGAGGTTTTTTAAGAACTATTTTGCGAAAACCTCTTCCGATCAAGCACCTCTGTGAACTTTTTTTTTGTGAATCTTCGCGTAGTACCTTAAAAACACGTTTTGAATACATCTACCGGTTCTGATTTTTAAAGAAATGATTGTGTGACACTTGAGTGATTCACTCTACCATCAAAATTCTATAAAATAAAGTGAAATTTAATCGGATGAAGCCTCTACGTGAACTTTTGTTCATAAAATTTCTCACAATACCTTAGAAACATGTTCTAAACACATCTAACGGAGTGGATCGTCATCCTTGAGTTGTTATGACATGGCTACCTTACATTATACTATAGCAGACTAACCCGGTTCATAGAGAAGCTATATCGATGTATATAGTTTGAAAGGTTAGTGTGTAATGATTTTACAATTGTTCGATCTAAGCCGTTGGAATTTAACATTTTATCGATTATATCATTCCTTCCAAATATGTGTTATTTCTAAATCGACAACCAAACGATCAGATCACATTTGCCTTATTTCATAGAATTTTGATGGTATAATGAACCACTCGAGTGTCACTCAATTATTTATTTAAAAATCAGAACTGGTAGATGCGTTCAAAACATATTTTTAAGGTACTACGCGGAGATTCGCAAGAAAACAGTTCACATAGGTGCTTGATCGTATGAGATTTTTTAAGAATTATTTTGCGAAAATCTCTTCCGGTCAAGCATCTCTGTGAACTATTTTCTTGTGAATCTCCACGTAGTACCTTAAAACATATTCTGAACGCATCTAGCAGTTTTGATTTTCAAAGAAAGGATTGCGTGACGCTTTAGTGGTTCACTATACCATCGAAATTCTATGAAATAAAGCGAAATCTAATCGGATGAAGCCCGTCCGTGAACTTTTGTTCCATAAAATTTCTCACAATACCATAGAAATATGTTCTAAACATATCTAACGATGTGACTTGTCGTCCTTGACTTGCCATTGTATTGAAAATTGTTTGCCTTTATTTGGTTATGTATTATAATTATGTGATGTAATTAGGTATATAGCTTCATGTTCATTTCATTATACTACCAAAATTTTATGAAAAATATGAAAAGTGTTAATTATTGTACTAGATTTTTTTTACTTATTTTCATTAAGAAATTATATTTAATTCTTACACTATTCAATAATACTTTATTTAATTCACTTTGTTATTTTTAATAATTATCTTTCGAGCAATTGAGGTAAAATATTTTTTTATGTTTATGATAATGCATTTTTTAGCAAATATTATTTGCCTCTAATCGTGCTCGTGTCGTGTCGTGTCTGTCCTGCCATCCTACTTTCATGTCATGTCGTGTCGTGTCAAATCACCTTACGTGCCCGTACCTGTGCCGTACTCGTACTAAAATATATTCGTGTCGTGCCTCGTGCCGTTGACTATGTGTCATGTGCCGTGTCATGTCAAGCATTTCACCGTGTCATGTCGTGTCATGTGCCGTCTGAGCTCGTGTCGTGTCTATGACGTGTCACTCAATTTTGTGCTCGTACTGTGTCCCGTGCCAATTTATATCATGTCGTGCCAGGCATTTTGCTAGGTCTCGTGTGTGTCGTGACGCCTTCAAATGTGTCGTGCCCATGTTGTATCCGTGCCGTCACGATCCGTTTGACATCCTTATACATTTTAACACATTCAGTGACAAATTTGTTAAAAAAATTATGCCACAATTAGTATTTTGTGACATCTTTACACCTGTAACATAAAGACTTGCCTTTGGTGATAAGATTTATCATTACGTGTCACTATACGTGATATTTTGTGACAAGTTTGTACTTGTCACTTCAAAATTTGTCTTCGGTGACAGAATTTACTAATGTGTGTCATAATTGTTATTTTCTGGTGACAACTTTATAGATTTTGTTGTCGCCGTTAGTCAAAGATTTTTGTGACAAATATTATATATATATTTGTCACCATTGTATGCATTTTGTGACATTAGTGATATTTTATCACAAAATGGTGTCACCAAAGGTGTTTTTTCTTGTAGTGTGAACATCTTCATTTTCATAAACTTTTTAAGTTGAAAATAGAATAGGAATCTCCTCATCTGCAAAAGTATTTTCAGTGCCAAAACTTTTAGAGGTGAGAATTTCCTCATTTTCAAAAACATTTTCGGGGAAAAAACTCAATGTGGATAAAGTCTTTTTATTTTTAAAAACATTAATAGGACTTATACCCCCAAACATAAGTGAATCTCTTTATTTGGAAGAATATTTTTGTCCCAAAATTCTAGGAGAAGCTAATTTCTTTAGTGTTAAAAATATTTTTGAGACTGAAACCCCAAGAGGAGGGAATTACTTATTTCTAAAAATATTTTCAGGGATTGAAACCTCAAGAGGATAGAATTTCCTCATTTCCAAAAATATTTTCAAGGGAGAAACTATCACAACCTGATTTTTTAAACCATTTAATATTCCATTTAATAACAAGGGAAAATACTCAACTACAAGAAGGAACTATAGCCTTCAATGATTGCAATAAACAAGACCTATCATCCCCACATCATTACACATACCATGTCATGCAAAGTATAAATTCCACACAGTGAGACAACTATGCCCAATGCTTATGTAGAATTACCCGAAACTCATTGATTTACTTGATTTTGGGAATCCTTAATTTCATTCAGGACTATATATGTATTGGACTCCCTTGATCTCGTCAAGGTAGAGAAACTTTTGTCATGTGGTCTTGAATAAAATGGAACAATACTTATAAGGATTTATTTATTTTTTAAAACCAATGGGTCTTCATGTATGCATCATATTTTTTTGTACACCGACACTCACTCATGGCAACCATATACATCTTATTGTTTAGATTTCTCTAATAGGATGTACCTAACCCTCTATTTTTAGGTATTGAGTCTCATGTTTGACTTGGAGTTGGAGTCCAATGTTTTTTTCGAAAGCATAGTTGAAGATCTCATCATTTGGGGGCATCGTTGTTCTCCTCATTTGTTTTTACCTTGTACTCTTTTCCTTAAATTATGCCCCAGATATGTAAATGTAAACCTTATGAATTGGACTTGTGGTTTGGTTGTGGTTTATTTCATGCACTTCCATCATGGCTATGGGAATTATTATTGTGGTAGTAACTTTTATAGCTCAATACCTCTGTTTCAAAAAAATAGTTTGAAATTCTGGGCTTATTGTTGGTATCAGAGCTAAAGTTTTCAAAAACCTAAGGATATTGGGGAGACACATAGTCTTATTGGGTTCATTGCATCTGCATTTTATGACATATGGTGTGCTTGTGTATTTGTGTACATGACATAAGGTCTAGGTTTGGAAGGAAGCGCCAACGGGAGAAGTCATGCTTTTCTAAGGGCCAAAGATCGCAGGGGAGTGCGGGTTTAGTAAGGGGACCAGTTGTTTGTCATCGATGCCATCAGATGAGGCATGTGCAAGTGGACTGCAGAGCCTCTGCCTGTTTTGAGTATATCCAGGTGGGTCACATAGCCAGAGATTATTTGAGGAGAGTTGGCGGTCATAATGAGTCAGGTTCAGTGCAACATCCACGGGGTGGGCATCAGCGCCCCATTCAGTTAGGACCCACTGTTTCAGGTCAGGCTTCTCGTGCTAGTGGAGGGCTAGCTCCTATCAGGCCAGCACAACAGTTTCAATAGAGAGGCGGCCATTTCCAAGGTCCCACTCCTCATCACAGAGCTTATGCCATTCCTACCGCTTCGGTTCCTTCTAAATCATAGCAGCCCAAGACTTCAGTGGTTCATGGTATGTTCCTTATTTAGTTTGTAGGCTAGTGTTCTATTTGATTCGGGTGCATCGCATTCTTTCATCGCTGTATTATTTATCTATGCATTAGAGTTGGACGTGGATGTATTGGATCCACCTTTATTTGTGGATACTCCAGTGGGAGGTCGTGTTCGACTGAACCGGTTTTGTCAAGATTGCGAGTTGACAATGGAGGACCGTCATTTCATTTTCAATTTTATTGTGTTGGGTATGTCGAGGTTCGACCTTATTCTCGGGATAGATTGGTTGTCTACCTTCCATGCCACTATCGATTGCTATCGACGCTGTGTGTGAGTGCGTTCTCCGGATAGGGACTACTTTTATATTTACGGAGAAAGGAAGGAGATGTTGGATGCTTACTTCCATGATCCCAAAGCGCGTGATTCTATTAGTTGTTTTCTTGAGAGTCTTAGCCTGGATGACGATGTTTCTCATTGCGGGGAGTTGCCGCTAGTAGTTTGTGAGTTTCCAGATGTTTTTTTAGAAGAGTTGCCAGGTTTTCCGCCTAACCGGGAAGTTGAGTTCTCTATCGACTTATTGCCGGAGACGTCGCCTATCTCGGTTCCACCTTATCTGCACCAGCCGAGTTATGGGAGTTGAAGTCTTAATTGCAAGATTTATATAAGTTGGGTTTTATTCGCCCTAGTTCATCTCAGTGGGTGCTCCAGCTTTGTTTGCCAAAAAGAAGGATGGTTCGTTGCACTTGTGTATTGATTATCGTAAGTTAAATTGTGCCACCATCAAGAAACGTATCCTATGCCAAAGATCGACGACTTGTTTGATCAACTCCATGGTTCCACTTGTTTCTCCAAGATTGACTTGTGATCGGGTTACCATTAGTTGTCAGTGTGGAGGATGTTCCAAAGATGGCCTTTCGTATGCATTATGGCCATTATGAGTTTGTTGTTATGTCGTTTCATTTGACCAATGCTCCAACGACGTTCATGGACCTCATGAATCGTATCTTTCGTATCCATCTTGATCGTTTTGTAGTAGTGTTCGTGGATGATCTTCTTATTTATTCTGCATCAGAAGAAGAGCACCAGATTCATTTTTGCATTGTGTTAGAGTTGTTACGGGAGCATCGTTTGTATGCCAAACTCAATAAATGTGAGTTTTGGCTACCGGAGGTGAAGTTTCTTGGCCATGTCGTCTCTAATGGATGTGTGTCTGTAGATCCTAGCAAGATTGATGTCATTTCCTTATGGACGCATCTGAAGAATGTGTTCGACATCTATAGTTTCCTTGGTCTTGCAGATTTCTACAAATGCTTTGTTCTTGATTTTCTCGTCTAGCCGCTCCTATGACAAGTTTGACCCGAAAGGGTGTTCCCTTCGTGTGGGATTATTCTTGTTAGGCCGCATTCGAGGAATTGAAAAGTCGACTGACTTCCGCTTCTATTCTTATTGTGCCGAAAAGAGGAGTGGGTTATGCAGTTTATT
>NMUG010012906.1:0-10245 GCA_002855965.1 Monotropa hypopitys
AAACAGAGTTTGATGTAGAACCCCTAACCAGATTAGATGTCACAAAAGAATGGTAATACTGAGTAAAAGATACCACATGTAAAAGATACCACGTCTGAGAGTGCGGAACAAAGTACCCAGAATGCAGAAAAGTTACTGGGCGGAAGTCGTTGGAAGTTGCAGAGGTCACCGAAGGTGGTCACAGATGCATCCGAGAGAGAGGTTTTGAAGCAAAGTCGTCGGATGCCTGATTGAGATTGTCGGAGACCAAATTGGTTGAACGAAGGGTTGTAAGAGGTCCGGGGGTCTTCGTCGGAGGCAGACGAGGGTCTGGTTGTCGTCGGAAAAGCTTCGGCGAGGGGCGTCGGATGACAGAGAGATCGACGAGAGTTGGTTGCGTCGGGGCGGTGAGATACGACGACCCTGTATCTCGTTGGAGAAGTTCTGAATGAATCTGTGTCGTGATGGTGAGAAGCTTTGGCAGAGAGATACGAGAGAGTTGTGTCTGAGAGAGATAGAGAGATGCGAGAGATGGGGGAGAAAACGCGGGGCTGTGGCAGAGGGATACGAGAGAGTTACGTTTGAGAGAGACGGGAAGCGAGAGGCGTGGAGTTGGCGGCTGAGAGTCTACGGTAGGATCAATTAGGTTCAGGAATTTGTAAACCTAATTAGAAACGATTGGCTGAATGAAATTTCTGAATGGATCAATTAGGCTCTGATACCATGATAATTGAGAAAACAATTGTATTTCTGAATGAATAAAAGACTAAGCTATTACATGGTTAAATAGAGAACCACTATGCCTAAGAAGGAAAAGATACACTTAAAAAGGAAACGATTAATAAGGTATGATTCTGAGACTACCTAATCTATACAATCAATACCTAAAATACAATATACACAATATTTTCCTGAAATATAAGATACACTTTCACAGCTACTACATTATGTTCCTCGAGTTTTGGAGGTATATGGGTTGTTATTTTAGTGGTAAAACTTTCTGAGAGCATCCACTTTGTGTATATATTGTCAAATGTTAGGTCTGTCTCCAGTCTTCCCCCGCCCGTACCCCCGTCAATTAGGGATTACACGAGTAATGTTATTGTCGTTGTCATAATATTATTCAATATACACATATACTTATATAATACACAATTAGAAGTCCGCACAGAATTTCTGTGCGGGATACCGCATAGGAAGGACAGTTTAAACTAGTTTCTATCAAGTTTTTGTGGAACTATTTGGATCAAGCACTTATCGATATTCGATTGAGTTGAATTTTTACAGAACCATATATTTTATCGATTTGAACATCATGAACGATTTGAATCATCACAGCGGGACCCCAAATAAGTTATGTTAAGCGCTTGTAAGATATGTTTGTAAGAAATATGTATAAGGGGAGACTGACTCTATATATATATAGAGAGAGAGGGAGAGAGCAACACCGATCAAAGGACGATCAAATTCAACAGCAAAAAACATTTCTTCGATGCTGGCTGGGTAAAAGATCTCTTCTTTGCTCCTAGGTAATTCTCAACCTACCAATCTGTGTTGGTTTTGGGTACATATACCATTTTGTTGAAGTTCGTTCGAGGCAACAACAACGATGAAGGAAGCATAACAGGGAAACCTTTGGTTTATTTTTAGGGTTTCAATTGATGGGTTGTTTTTAGGTTAGATCCACATTTTTCTTAAAAAATGAAGAGTCACGTCTCTTCGTGTGCCTCACGCCTCACGGAAAAACCCTCGCCTTTTTGAACTTGCAACGCTTCGTGCCCCTCAAGGCACACCAGTCGCGCCTAGGTGCTTACCACATCGCCTTTTACAACCATGGTTCACCTACTTGGCCGAGTATGCACCCCAGATTAGTATTCATACCAGTAAGATGGCTCGAAAGTTCGAGGATGGTCTAAGACCCGAACTTAAGAAGATAGTCAAATCACTAAAGTTGTCATCATATGCAAATGTCGTTGACCGTGCTTTAATGATGGAGCATGAGGAAAAGGAAAGTCGACGGATCAAGGAATATTGTAAGAGAGAATTCGGGTTGCGTCCATTATAGAAATAGAGGAGGATGAAAAAAAAAGACAAACCATAGGTCCCAACAACTATGAAGTTTGGAGACTTGAGCAATTTTCACCATCGTTCAGCTTCTCTGTGTACAAAGTCACCTTCTGTCGATGGGTACAATGCATAACTTTGAAAATCTTTTCTTGGTCCGAAGTCCAGGTTTTAACCATATTGGCATTCATTCCTCCTTCAATCATAGGAGGTTTCAACTTGAGGAATTCTTTGATGTTTGGCTTTCCCTCCCGTCTCAGAAGGACCGGTGGATGTGGAACAACCATAGGTGGCAGATTTGGCTCTTGTGGTCGTGGCGGAATCTCAATTCCTGTTGGAGGTGGAGTTAGAAGCTGGAGAAAATAATTTTGTACAACCCCCACTAAACCTGGCATCACGTGTTCCAACTGCTCCATTCTATCAGCGTTATCTTTCGCAGGTTAGCTCGTGGATCCAGTGTCATTATCATTTTCCATCTTGATATAATAAATAGGATCCAGACAAAGGTATCTCCTTCAATCAGTATCACTGGTCTCAGTCTTATCTTGATTTATGATCGGTTCAACAACTATAGTTGCAGGCACTGGCGGCAGAATAGGCATAGGTGCAGGTTCCGACTCAATTCCCAAAGCAACCACTGCCCCGTATCTCCATTGTATGCATCAACATGTGCTATGCTATTATAATGATAAGAGTGGTCCATTAAGTCCATGACTCTCTGAGCGATATTCCCTTTACTTGACGAATACCCGCAACAACTTCCCTGTAAGAAAGGGGTTTTGTTGAGATTCCTCGTATATTGATTTGTATATTGATTTGACAAGCCTTGTCTTTGGTGACATCATAGTATACCTCCATTTGCAAGGATTTGGCTTCTGAGTGCTGCCCTAATGGATAAGTGAGTTTGTAACCTCCATAGGTATTCAGAAGTTCGATCAGGTTCATACTAGCTATTGTCTGAAATATGTAAAATATGTGTGCCAGGAAATACTTAGGTGTTACCATAGTGATCAAAATCGTACGATTCACGATTCAAATCGTACGATTCGAATCACACGATTCGATTCGATTCGATTCACTCATCATTCGATACGAATTAGTAGTAGAAATCACAAATCGACCTGAATCATAGTGGAATCGGTGTATCGTTTTCTGAATTGTATGAATCGAACCATGTGCATCATGTGAATCGTTCGATTCACTTCAGTTCTTAATAGTAATCAAAATCGTACGATTCACGATTCAAATCGTACGATTCGAATCACACGATTCGATTCGATTCGATTCACTCATCATTCAATACGAAATAGTATTAGAAATTACAAATCGACCTGAATCATAGTGGAATCGGTGTATCGTTTTCTGAATTGTATGAATCGAATCATATGCATCATGTGAATCGTTCGATTCACTTCAGTTCTTAAAAGTTGCACATACCTGGGTCTTGGGTCGGGTTATATGGACTCAATGGCTAAAAAATCAAATTTTGGTTCATTTTTTCCATTTTCGATCGTATATTTACTTCTAGCGGAACCTAAGAGCTTTTGGGGTGGTTGTTTTCTCTGTTGTATTCTAGGAGTGCTTGACTTGCAGCAATGATTTATTTTCAAGCAACGAGGGTGATTGAGCCATAGAATTTACATTGTTACAATATATATTTATCATTTACATAAGAAAAAATAATTTTTAATGTACTTTAAAAAAATGACCGAATTGGAGCGATTCTCGATTTGATTCGATTCACGATTTAAAAAATGACATTTTCGATTTTCGATTCGATTCACGATTTGACAACTATGGGCGTTACTATATGTCAACTAGTAATCACATACTGAATGTAATCCTACAGCTCAAAAATAATGGGTGAGATCGAGCATTACTAACATTAATGTAGTTTGGGGGCATTTGCTTCGATAAGGTAAATAGCAGTGGCAAAATAATTATCACAGCCACAGGCCCAAACCCATGGGACAGGTTGGCAATACCACCTGGCCCTTTGGTTGGCGAGTCCAGTGGATTTGGGGATTAGGAATCCAGTTCACTGGATTGCTAATCTGGTTCAAGTTTGGAACAATCAAATATAATAAGAGCCCCCACTACTTTCCCAATCCAAACCCGTTATCAAACATGCCCTCTATTGTATATCCCACAGTCTGTAGGATTATATATCAAATGGATGTTTAATCCGGGTCATAGAAGTTTCCCATCAAACACCGGATGTGGTGATAATCCAACTCGATGCTTCAATCCGATGAAAAAAATGGGCCCTTTGTATTTTTTATTTTAACCTGGCCAGTCCATATATATGATCAAAGTTTAGATAGTAGCAATCACATTTAGTAGCACCCGTATTTCCTTATCACTCATTATCATTTTAGTGCAACAAAGATGGAACTTAGTTTATTACTCAATAATGAGCTAGCAAATTTTCAATATTTAACAAGCATTGGGTCTAACTTGTCTTCAGATGTGCTGGTTAGGGCTACAAACGAACCGAATCGAGCCGAACTTTAAAATGTTCGGGTTCAATTTGTTAAGATTTTAGCGAACTCGAACTCGAACTCAGTGAAAATTTGACGAGCCGAGCTCGAGCCGAACTCTCCTAGGTTTGACTCGAACTCGAATGTATTCACGAACCTTAACGAGAGAAAAGATAACACCTATTTATGCATGCATAAGGGTCTAGGCTACAAATAAATAAGTTTTCTACATACTTAATTATAAGAAACATATCTATAAAGTTTATATATTCACAAATATTAAGAATTTTATTCTATACAAACATATATTTACACACATAAATTAATTTATGTATAATTTGTACATAAAATCTTCATTTTGTACGTATATTCTAGGTTCGCGAGCCTAGTCGAGCCGAATACTGTTATATTCAGGTTCGGCTCATTTATCAAACGAGCCTAAAACCAAGGTTCAGGTTTGGCTCATTTAATAAACGAATCGAACTCGAACGAGCTCATACCGAATCGAGCCTCGAATAGTTCGCGAACGGCCCAGTTCATTTACAGCCCTAGTGCTGGTCAGAGGATGGTTGTCGGAGTTTTTCCCTTAGCTAAGTGAACTAGATGACAAATACAAAAATTGGCGGGTCTTTTTTTGTATGTCTCTAGATGCGTCTGTGTAACTCCTTTTTTGTTTTTATATTTATGTATTGCAGTTGCCATTATGATCTAACACCTCACACCTGTTTTTTTTTCTGTTGCCTCTTTGTCTTCCTCTTATTTTTGTTGTCTGGGAACATGCAAGTCTCCGATTTCAATGACACTAACCTTCTATTATGTTGTTTTTTCATTACTCCTATCTGTTAAGGCGTACATTTGTTGGAAAGCAGTTGTGGGAATCAAAAGATGACAAAAAATGGGGGCATGACATGTTTGAGGAGATTACTGTCCAGGAGCTGCACTATGAAGAGGTTAACATTTCATCGAGCTGTCTGATTGTTGAATTCTCTCTAATGACACCTTTTGTAAACCTTCCTTTTGTTATGTATTTGAATTATAAATATCAGGGTACAAGGAACTTTAGAGGCCGTTATCGAGCTCGTGAGAGAAATCGAGGTGCAGATCGTGGATATCCTAGCGGAGGAAACAAGTCTAAAGCATACAACGCTAACAACCAGAACCAGGGACCAAAGAGTGTGAGAGGCAGAGGCCCTAGAAGGTATGATCCTTCTAGAAAGAACTACAGTCGAGTATCTCCAATGCCACGGCAACAGTGAGTATATAATGACATTTGAGATTTGCCAATTATTCTTTTTTCAATTTTTATCAAGCTTATTTGATTTATGTGATGTACTTTGTGGTATTTAGTAAACCTGGGAAGCCAATTGAGAAAACTTTGCACGATTCTTCTGCGAGAGCAGCTATGGCCTCATCAAATTCGGAATCTGAACCAGCTTCTTTTACGAAGCAACTGTTTGCTTCAAGCTTGAATTCTGCTTCCCCTCCATTTTATCCTTCTAGCTCTTCCAGTAAAGAACCCAGCTTGAAGCAGAAAACGGATGAAAAAACTATAAATCGGAACCTTCCGAGTACCAATACGATACCGCGAGGAAAGAATGTAGTTGGTTCCACTGGCATGGAAAAGCTTAATATCAATGATTCCTCTTCTCCACTTGGTGGAAAGCCTTCATCCAGTTCACAGTTGCAATTTTCCCAATCTTTAGTGAATACTACTCTACCTCTTCAGTCAAGGGCTCAGGGGAGAGGTGTAGCACCTCATAACCAGGTCAATAGAGCTTCTCCGCCAATGCAAACCCATTATGTGCAGCGAAATCCAGTTCAAACCCGAACTCAACCTTCATTGCAATCTTCTGTTCAGCAGTTGGGACAGTCTTCTGGCAGTGGATCTCAGACTTTATCTCCACCAAAAGCAGCTTCGTCAATAAATTCTTTTCAACCTGTAGAAGTGGGATCTCCTTCAGATAAATCTAATACTGCATTGGTGGGAAAAGGAAGGGGCAGCGTTCAAGGCAGTGGAAGGGGTTCTTTTCTGTATGGTGGGACTCAGGTTATTGGAGCCTCTGGTAATATGGGCAGTGGTCATGGTGACCCGAACTTCGCATTCTTACCAGGTGAAGCTTCACAATCACTTTTACTTGTTAAAGAGAGATTCGACATAGTTAAATAAGCTTTTGGAATGTTGTCTCCACTGAACCTTATTTTACAAGAATGAAAGACTTGAATATGAGTTCAGTTTCATGTAGTATCAATTGCGTGTTAACCTACCTTCGAATGTTTTTTTCACAACTTAGTATAGTTGATGACTGTTGACACTGAAGGTTTTCGGTATTGGTTATTTGGATTGTGAAAAGTACGAAGATTTCAAGATCATTGTTTTTTACGGGTTGCTTAATGATCTCTCACATATAAGTTCTAACTGTTTAAACTTTATTTAATGGTCGACTTGCAGTTATGCCGTTTGGTGGCCAGAATCCTGGTGGCATGGGACTTCCGGCCGTTGGCATGGCGTTCCCTGGTTATGTTGGTCATCCACAACTTGGAATGGGAAATTCTGAGATGACCTGGTATTGCAGTTTTCCATTTCTCAACCATAAAATTTACTGCACCTTCTCTGCTGTTAGTTCTTAGGCTTTAGCCACCTAGTTTAGTTTCTCAATGGTTATTTGTTTTGTCGATCTTGTTCAACTACCAATTTTTAATTAGCGGAATGATATATCTTCATATGGTTTTTATAAACATAGAAAAGATATGATAAGGTACTAGAGACATTATGTGGCAGGTCTTGGAGAGAAAAACTTAACATAAGGATATATTGATGTGGTTAAAGACATGTATGAATGTGTTGTCATCACTATTAGATATCTTGTAATGGAAATAAGTGAATTCCCAATCACACTAGGATTACATCAAGGGTTTGGTTTGAACCCTTATCTTTTTAATCTAATTATGGACGAATTGACTAGATCCATCTAGGATGATATCTCATGGTGTATGTTGTCTTGGTAGATGAAACTACAAGAGATGTTAATACCAAATTAGAAACTTGGATAGAAACATTGGAGTCACAAGGTTCTAGGATCAATAAAAATAAGACAAAGTAAATGGTCTGTAAGTTTAGTGATAGCCAAAATACTAATATTGATATAGCGACGCTCCAAAATCAGAATTACCAAGAAGTGAGTGTTTTAAGTATATTGACTCAATTGTTAGTAAGGATAGAGAGTGATGTAGAATTAAAGAGATTAAAGAGAAAGAGAAGAGATTAGAAGAAGAGAAGAGGCCAAGAGAGAAGAAGAGAACTCAAATCAATTCTTAATCATTCAATAATTCATAATACTCCCAAATGAGGGTATAAATAAGCGACTAACCCTAAAAGACATGGGCCCAAAACAATAAGGCCCAAACAAATAAAATAGACTAAAATAAAAATCCAAAACAAACGGGTCAAATAAATAAAACAAACATCATAAAAAAACTACTACTAGCCAATCCATAAGGCCAATGATTGGGCCTTTTTAGCCCGACGCCGATATACATGTCCATATCGGCCTTTGCCAGTTGTGTCCGCATCAACTCCCTCGGGGTGAGAAGAACTCGGCTCTGACGAGGAAGTAGCATGAAGGTGCTGATAAAACTCTAGAAGATCTGGATCAAGCTGCTGCAATGTCTCGACAGGAATCCAAGTGCACTCAGAAATAGGACGATCTGCCCAACGAACAAGGAACCGTCGGACCACGCCATCCTTGGTGAGCTCAACCTGCTCATCTAAGATAACATCAATTTTGTCATTGTGTGCAGGAATAGGGGGTAGTGAAGAAGCAATAGGCACTGAGTTAGGGTTATTATCAATGGTGGGGGCATGAAATGGCTCATCTGGAGGGTGAATATGACCTTTGTACGCAACAAGGTCCTCAACATTAAAAATGGGGCTGAAATTATAGTGAGAAGAAATATCAACAACATATGCATTTGATCCAATCCGTTTTAATATTCTAAAAGGGCCAGCACTACGAGCTTGCAATTTCGAAACAGATCCAGGAGGAAAACGTTCCGGCCTTATTCTAATCATCACATAATCATCAACATTAAAATCAACGTGCCTTTTACGTAAATCAGCTTTAAGCTTATATGTTGCGTTAATTGCCTCAAGTCGTTTATTGATATCAACATGCAAGTCTCGAATATGTTTCGCAAACGCATCGGCCGACTCAGACACTCTAGCAAATGGAGACATGGGAACTAAATCCAAAGGCTTTCTAGGTGTATAACCATGCACAACTTCAAAAGGACTCATTCCTATCGACCTATTCATGGAATTGTTGTAGGCAAATTGTGCTGTGGGTAGAATCAAATCCCAATTCCTATGATGGTCCTTAGCTAGACACCTTAAGAGATTTCCTAAACTACGGTTAACAACCTCTGTTTGACCATCAGTTTTGGGGTGATATGCTGTGGAAAATTTAAGCTTCGTACCAACTAGATGCCAAAGGGTTTTCCAAAAATAGCTAGTGAAACGGACATCCCTATCGATCACAATGGTCTTGGGTAAATCATACAATTTGACAATCTCAGCAAAGTAAATCTTGGCAACTCTAGAAGCATCGGATGTTTTGCTACAGGGAATAAAATGAGCCATTTTAGAAAACTGATCTACTACCACTAAAATAGAATCATGCTTCTTAGGTGTGCGTGAGAGACCTAAAACAAAATCCATACTTACATCTTGCCACAGGTAACTAGGAACGGGAAGGGGTATGTAGAGACCAGTATCTTGCTTCCTATGTTTTGCTAACTGACAAGTACGACATTGACTCACTATTCTACCAACATCCTTCTTTAACTTGGCCAATAAAACTGACGCTCAACTTCATCTATGGTCTTATCACGTCCAAAATGACCAGCAAGGCCTCCAGCGTGAAATTCCCATACTAAGAAGTCTCGTACTGAAGTCCTAGGTATGCAAAGCTTATTTGTCCTAAACAAAAATCCATCCTGAATCTGGAATTTATCAGATATGTTCGAACTTCCACTCTGTAATTCTAGAAAAATCTCCCCCAAATTAGGACATGATTCATACTCCTCTTTGAGTCTATCGAATCCTACAACCTTAACACTCATGACCGAGAGTAAAGATACGCGACGACTAAGGGCATCAGCTACCATATTATCAACTCCCGCTTTATGTTTGATAACGAAAGAGTAGGCCTGCAAATATTCAATCCAGCGACCACGTGTCACGACCCGACCCGATAATTATCATGGTAATTACCGAGTTGGCGACGTGGCAGTGTCATAGGAACAGATTACAGCTAAACACAACTGAAAGTAAAGGACTGCTGAAAATAAAAACTGAACTGCCACTAGAAAAACTGAGTACAACTGGTGGTCCACTGGGCTCAACAACTGGGTAAAACAAGACCCGACCCAAATATTAAAAGAGAACAGTACAACAAAACTGGAAACTACTACAACTACTGCAAACTGAAACTGAAACAACATCTACCAGCGGAAACTGAAACTGTAAGAACCTCTGACAACCCTGCAGCTGGAAAGTGTGGAACTCTAACAGCGGTTACCTAAAAAGCGTGTAAAAAAACGTCAGCACGACGGCATGGTGAATATATAAAAGAACAGAATAAATAGGAAGTAAACGTGTGACAAAACTCTTTATACTTTTCAAACACTTTTCCTTTTTCTTATAATTTCTCCTTTTTCAAAAGAT
>NMUG010012907.1:0-10245 GCA_002855965.1 Monotropa hypopitys
TTATGGTATCCTAGTGGTACTAGTCTTGATTTAGTTGCCTATTCTGATGCCGATTGGGCCGGATGTGCCGATGATCGCAAAAGTACGTCGGGTGGATATTTTTATCTTGGGCATTATTTAGTTTCATGGCATAGTAAAAAAACAAAATTGTGTCTCTTTATCTACGGTCGATGCTAAATATATTTCTGTCGGAACTTGTTGTACACAATTGCTTTGGCTTCAGCAAATGCTCCTTGATTATGGTTTTCCGATTACCACTACGACGATCTTTTGTGACAACATGAGTGCCATTTGCATATCTAAAAATCTCGTTCAACACTCTCGTACTAAACACATTGATATACGTTATCATTTTAATAGAGAGCTTGTTGAAGAAGGGATAGTTACACTTGAATTCATCCCCACTCTAGATAAAAAAAGGTGATATATTCACTAAATCTCTTGATTCTAATAGGTTTGAGTATCTAAGAAAATCAATTGGCTTGATTTCTTTCGAGGATTAGATGGAGGGAGAGTTTGAATTCTTTTATTTGTGTATTTTTCTTTTTATTGCATGTTTTATGGTTGCATTTCATTAGTTGATTGCATATGTCATTATTTATGTCATTCATGTCATTTTTCTATGCATATTTGTTATTTTTATGCATATCATGAATATTCACTTGCTTATGGTTTAAATTTCAGCTTATAAAGTGTTTTACTTGCTCTAGACGGCTTCCGTGTCAGAGATGTATGGGACACGCTTCAACTTTTCTTATTCCTTATTGTCTTTCCGGACAAAAAAGGGGGAGAAAAAGTTGAGGTGGAGTTTTTTGATGAGCTAACAATGTTTTGTGCAGGGATTGGAGAGTTTTGAATAGGAGCTAGCTGGGCTTGGTGGATAGGTTCGGTAACTCTTGTATCCTAAACGTTTGTTATTTCTAGTGAAAATGTAGACTAGGGCAGTGGTTTTATGCATAGGGATCGATTGATGCCTATGTAGTTTCCACTATATATCTGTTGTTGTTCCACTGTTTGTCTCTTACTCTCTCTCCACTATACTTGCACATGTGATTGTTTTATTTTCTGTTATATTAGCGCTTCTACTTGCATACAAACAATCACTAGATTAATTTTGTATAATTCAAGTTAATCATTTAATTTGCATCAAATTAAAAAGAAGAATTCATAAGTTTTTATTGGCTAACCTATTCACTCCCTCTAGGTATTGGCCTAGAGTGCATTCGCATTTTTCAGATTAGAGTATGGAAATCTCATGTTTATATAAGTGTTCCCAATGTCTTGATCTACAAGTCTTAGTGAAAGGGGATTTGATTTTTGAAGAGGAAATCCTAAGGGATTATTCAAGGATTTGCCTATCCTTATGGTTTGTATAGTTTATAGAATTTGTAGACCTTGGTATGATGATTATATGGGTCATAATCTAAGGATTTAATGTAGATGACTATGGGTATTCGGAATCGTAGTAGTATTATGCATGCTAGTGTAAAGGAATGTTGAGATCCTTTGAGTGTATTGGTATACATTAGTTATGCATGTTTTTGGTTGTCCAATTTCTATATTTTGGACTGATTTTGTTGGATGGTTTTTACAAGGATTATTTTGGAAAACCAAGAGAATCCCGGAAATAACAAGGGAGTACTCACCTAAGCGGTATTTATGAGTGTATGAATATCGTATTTCAATAGTACGTTGCTTGTATAGTTTTACTTATTTTTAGTAATTAGACATTGTAAAAAGTTCATTGTCATGTTTTCATTTGTTAATGCACATGAAAGGTTTTTGGAAAGAAATGGCCTTCGGGTATGGTTTTTGAAAACGGAATTGGAAATAGATACATATCTATGTATATATGAGTATTGGCTTGCGTGGGACGTATGACCATTCTTGGATGAATATCCAAGCAGTGCATGGGACATACTAGAATATTTATGGGACGTGTATTCGTACCTCTATTGGTACCGGAGGGTGCCCTAATTGATATTGTGCATGGAATGCACCTTGCACGGGGCACACAAACTATTTCCTATAGCGATAGTTTTTTTCAAGGCATGGGATGCTCAAATCTTTTGAAATGGGATTGCGGTCCAAAGTACTATAAGTATGAAAATATGCATGAGATGCATTGGTTTGAAAATAAAACGGACTTATTGGTCCATGTTTATTTGAAGGAGAGTTGGTTTATAGTTTTAATTATTGGTCCATATTTATTTGATAAGGAAAGGGACTTATTCGTGGTATTTGTACTGTGACAAGTGGTAATTTTAGGAAAATTGAAGCAATGCCCTTCTTTTTCTTCACTATGAACTATACTACTCGTCTACTGCAGGAGTGGAGGGGAAACAATCTGCCATTTCATGTCATGATCATCTTTGACACACATACGCTAATAAATGATGGACTAATTCTACCATTCCTTCTATGCTTGATCACCTTTGCTTTTGTTTTTCCTTGTATTTGCAAATCAACAATCGGTACAAAGCCTTACTATTAACCTCTATTCAATGTGATATTTAATTAGGTGATACGAAATGGACAAGAGATGAATGGGGATTAATAATACGTGGACAAGTATGGAGTATAGATCATGGATGGATGCATTTATACAATTTGCAATCATGAATGCAGGAACAAATTCTCATATTCGATGCCCCCGTATTGATTGTATGAATAGCCAAATGCATAGTAGTACAGTTGTTAAGTTCCATTTAATACGAAGAGGAATTGATTCTTCTTACAAGACTTGGGTGCACCATGGGGAACCTATCCCCGTGTTTCAGCTGCATGAACAGAGTGATGATGACGAAATGGGAGGGGACCGAACTAGAGCAAATGACACTGATGATGTCTAATTGTAGGATATGTTGGAACTGATTTATGTTGGTGGCATCATGGATGATAACGATGAAGTTCCTACGAATCTTGGGAGGGAAAATGTGTAGAATATTGACAAGTTATTTGACAATGCTCATAGCAAAGTGTATGGTGGATGTGCAGTAACTGTGTTAGCATTTGTTTTTGAGATTCTTCATGTTAACGTGTACAAGAAATTGAGCAATTCTGCATTCGATATGATTATGCATATTTTTAAAAGAGATGCTACTAGAGTGTGACAAGTCTATTCCATGGAATATTTATGAAGCCAAATTTTTTTATGTGATTTGGGTTTAGGATATATGACCATTCATGCATGCAAAAATGATTGCACACCTTTTTGGAAGGAGAATGCAAATTTGGAAATTTTCCTTATGTGTAACAAGCCTAGATACAAGGTAAATGATGGTAAGGGTAAAAAGATCCCGCACAAAATAGTGCATTACTTACCGTTGGCAACGAGACTACAAAGGTGTTATTCTGTGGACAAAACGGCTCCTGATGTGATATGGAATAAATACAAATGCGTGGATGATGACGAATTGAAGCATCCAGTTGATGACCAAGAATGGAAAGAATTTGATGAGCATTTTTTTTATTTTGCTACTGATCCTCGAAATATGGGGCTAGGATTGGGCATTGATGGTTTCAATCCTTTTGGGAATATGAGTACATCGTACATTATATGGCCTATTATAATGGTGCCTTATAATCTGCCACCGTGGAAGTGTCGCTTATTCCCGGTCCATCATCACCTGGAAGAGATATTGATGTTTCTTGAAAAAAGTCCTTGATTATAAGTCCTATTATTTTTGCAGAGGAGAAAAGAATGAGGTGCCTTGATACATAGGAACGTTCATTTGATGATTTGATACCGTGGTTGATAGAGTTGGATAAATTAAAGTAGAATCATGTGACAAATACGAGTCAGAAACTTTGTGTGTTTAGAGTAACACTGCAATTCCTGTGTCAGAACCTTCACTCTAAAGAATATCACTTTTCTCAGCCAGCAAAATTAAATACAATTCATGAAATTTCATATCTTATGAAGTTCTTAGTGAAGAATTGAGAGAACAAAATTGAGATGGTAATCCATTGTAATCACAAAATGCAAGATCATTTTCATCAACATTATGTCCAGTTGCAGCAAGTTCATGAACATGGACTTTCACATTATCAAGGTATTGTTTTTCAAAGGGGTTGGCCGAGTTGGTCGTTGTCTGGGACCTAAGAGTTTGCTCCTCCTCTAGGTCTCAGGATCGAAACATCTTGGAAACATCCTCTCATTTGGGCCAGCCGCACAGAGCGAAGCTCTGGCTATAAGCGGGACCCCCAGTAGCTGGCACTGGGATTGGTTCCCTCAGGACTAGTCGTGGTGCGCGTAAGCTGGCCCGGACACCTGAGTAATCAAAAAAAAGGTATTGTTCCATTGTTCCTATTTTCTTTAGATTGTGTAGATGATACATTAACTCATGAACATTTGTCTTGGTAACTGAGTTAAATCTAGATTCCAAAGCATGCCATACTTGACCAATTGTTTCTAACTCTAGAACATGAGGTAAGGTTGAAACTAAAACGGTAGCTGTGATACAAGACCATAGCTAACCATCAATGATTTTCCAGGTCATATATTCAAGTTTATCAACTGATTTTCCTTGAACATCATTAACTTTCTGTGATGGAATTTCATATGTTCCATCAACTCCAAGAAACCATTTGGACGAACATCATTACACACTTAATTCTTCCATGTGCAGGGATAAATCGTACCCCTGCAAGGATATATCTTTTGACTGTAGACTTTGAGACTTGAATGCTTCTATAACTCCTGTCCTTCTTTGTTTCTGACTTATCTTCTGCTTTGCTTGCTCACTGTATACTTGTGCAACCACAAATGGTTAGACGACCCCTAGCCAAGTGGCTTGGAAGGCCCTCTGATAATTAAGTTAGTCCCGGTAAGAGAGAAACTTAACCCTAATCAAAGGAAATGAACATAAGAGGCTGAGGGAAAATTTGGGCAGAGTTTCGTTACCAGAATTTCTGGTCCACTCTGAAGGGAGTAACTGTTCTCTTTTATACCTCTCTCTTTGTCATTAACATGTCGTTCCAACTTCTTGACTTCTCATCAAGAAGGATGAAGGAATCTAGAAATGAGACTTCTCATCTCCCATCTAATTAATCCACCAGACTATTCACCTCCCGCCTGTTGGGCTTCTTCTTGCACTTCTACTAGACTTGCTCGGCCTAGTAACAGTTGGAATGTGCATTGGTTAACTTCTTACTCATTAACCAATGCTTGTACATCCCGCCCATGTTATGCCGAGCTGAATATGTCCCCGCACTGCGGATGCTTGTCGTATTGGGCCTATCCTTATCCACAGTTGAGGTGTCACACTTATACTTGGCTAACTAGTTCTTCCCATGATCCCAGTCGTGGTCCCATAACACCTATGCTGCACTACTAGGATGCCTAGCCCACTAGGCCTGATCTAATCCCAAGTGCCACATAGCTATTGGGCCCACGATAGGCTTTATCACTCAAGATCTAGTCCAAGTACTATTCAGAGAATTCACATCTAGCTAAATTCTCCTTGATCCAGCCAGTATGTCCCTTAATAGAGCTCCCAAACTGTATGGATGTCTAGCCATGGTAGGCCAAAACTTATCCTAAGCATGGACTCCCTATGGACGTACTGCTAGCTAAATCTAGGGGGATCCAAATTGTATTACCGAGCTGCCCATATACCACACTGTGGATGTCAAGTCTGCCGAGTTGACCTTATGTCGCAGTGCCATACATAGGCAGTAAAGTCATACTATGTACATAAACATACCTGATAAGATTCTCGCACTAGATAACCGCACAAGATATCTTAATCCACGTGCCATGTGGCTAATCCAGTTTTATCCCACCACAATTGCCCCCGGCTTTGACTGCTTCAGCCGCACTACAGAAGTAGGCAAAGATTCTCGGGCTACTAGAAACGACGTCATCGCAGATAACCCATATCTGTAACTGCCAATCACAAGTAACCGATAGTAATCATTACCCTAATAAATGTGGTGGGACCCCTCTACTGCGTTTTGTACTAATCTCACACAAATCGAGGCAAATTCACCGAGCGCCACATCGTTACTTTTCCAAATCACAACTTCCATTCTCAAACATTCCCTCCAACATAACTCTCCCTTCAAATACCGACTTCAAGCCTAACTTCTTTGAACTTATTCACCTTGAGCGAAAGTAAGTAACCCCCATACCAATCTTCTTTCTCTCTTATTCTACACTTGTCTTTTCTTCAGACCATGGGGATTTTAAAGGCTAGAGTAAATAACTCCCTCTAAATGGGACACTTCCGAGAGTACTTTAACATTCTGGAGAATGTTTCCGTCGAACTTTCCCCCGAACATATAAGGACGAGGAGACAGATGACAATACCTTGGTCATCCCAATCATCGATGTTTTTGAGACTAGGATCCGCTTTCCCCTTGAGCCTTTTTTTCGCAAGTTCTGCAGTTACACGGGCCTAATCCCTACCCAGATGTCCACCAACATGGTGTGCATCGTAATGGGGGTTGCGGCCCTAAAATACATTGTTGGGTCTAAGATGACCATTCACGAAATTTTGTACCACTATACCATAAATTGTACCAGACAAAGGGTTTGGTACTTTAAGTTTAGGGCTGAGAGGGGGAAGTTAGTCTTAAATATCCCGGATACCAAGAAGGGTAATGTCGATGATCTTCTCATTGATACCATAAATTAGGAGTACGCCACTGGTGAAGTTCAGGACTGCTCCCTCCCTCACCATGACGGAACCCTTGTAAGTTCCTTACCCTTTCAATTTTTACCTCATTTCACTGCTTTCCAAAACTTCTTATAATCCTCTTGCTGATTTCAATTTGTGACTTTATGCAGCTGCTTCCAAGATCAACAAAAAGTCTTTGAAAAACGAGGAACACAAGGTTGGTGAAGTCAAGCATGCCTTGAATTATACAGATTCTCGTGGATTTACCTTGGACAGATCCATTTCAAACCTTCTAGACTATGTTTCCCACTATTGAGGCTATCGAGGGTTAAGACAACCTGCTCTAGTAATCAACCCTGACCCTAAAGCCCAGATACCACATCGACTAGCCGGAACCCTAACCATAGTACTAGGCACCAAGGTTGACAAGGGCAAAGCCATTGTAGTAGAGATTGATGCTTCTAGCCATACTTCCCCTCCTGACCCAAGACTTAGTCCCAACGACCAAGAAGACAATATGAGTTGCTTCAATATAGATGCCATCTTCCAGAAAGTCGATAGCAACAGGATTTGCTCCCCTCCTGGTCACCGAGCTGCCACCACTGCTTCTTCTGATGTGCTACCAACCACTGCGCTGGCAGTTTCTGTTGCCACCATCACCAGCATTCTTCCAACCACAGTTGTACAACCACTTGCCAAACTTCCCAATTTTAAACCCAAATCAACCCAGATTATTGTTCCTCTACCTTCAAACACTAAACCAATAACTGCACTTCCTCTGGTGGTAGTAATTCTTTTGGACGCAGATAACCCTATCCCCTCTGAGACAGTTATGAATCCCCCCCCAAATGGAAAGGGACTGAAAGGCTCTACCGGGAGAGGACCCCAGTGGACCTACCCTTTGGCTCCCCTCATTGAATAAAGGCGGGAAAACCCTTGTCCGGAACTCGGATCAGGTGGACGAGCTGCCTACTGCCCTAGGCTTGACACAGACTATCTTACTGCCCAGAGATATGGAGTTCGAAGATAAACGGGACAACATAGACTTATACACCTATATCTGCGCTTGTGATTTCAAGGTATTTTCCAACTTTAACTTCCTTACATTCAAATTCAATACTTTTGCTTACTATTTCCTCTTCATTTTCTAGGCTGTGCAATGTGCCACCGTGATGAACAAACAACTCAGTAAGCTGAGTGTTCAGTATGAGCATGAACAGAACATGAACAGCAACCGCATTGCACAGATTGCCAAGAAGGATGAAAAAATCACCATGCTGACCGAGAAGAGTGCTGAGATGGCTATTGATGTACTGATACACAAGGCCAAAAAAAGCAAATAGAGTTGGAGGCAAACCATCATTTTACCAAACAACAAGAGCTTCTGGAAAAAGTCAAGGCTGATGCACTAGAACAGCAGAAAAGGAGAGTTGTGGGACACCATGCACTGCCATCCAACCAACTTCTACTGTTGTCGAGACCTCTACTCAAGTTGCCCTTCCATCTACAACAATATCTTCCTCTGAACCACTTTTGGATGCTACCATAGAGCCATCTTCTGAAAATCTCATCATTGATGCACCAAAGACCAATGAGACTATTTAATTTTCTTTTTGATGGGTCTGTAATAATTTCTTGTGAACTATTGATGTCAGCAACTGGCATGCTAGTATCCTTGCCTTTAATCTGCTGAGAATGGTTGTGACTGTAACCTATGCTTTTTCTTTTAAACTCTAAACTGTTTTCGTTTCTGATGAATGCTACTGCTTTATACTTCATGCATCTACTTTACTTGTTACATGGCTTTTGCTTTACTTCTTACTTGTACTGTGCCTTACATTCTTTCATTTGCCGCACTGTCGTGTATTTGTGATTTCCATATTCTAAAAATCTTACAACTACTGGCAAAGCGGATATGTGGGTTTCACACCCTATTTAGGCCTTAGGAAAAATTAATTGCTTAATTGGCCAAGGATTGCTATAATCTTTTGAGTTTCTCACTTATTCGAATCCTGGGATGCCTTGTGACTTACCATCCCCTAAAGGTAATGATGGATTGAGGATCAGCTAGACTCCTTTGGGTTTCCCACCCATTTCAAAACTAGGCCCTCTTGAGACTTTCTTTCTTTTTTAAGGCTTTCGGTTTACGATCAATTAAGAACCTGATGTGCTTAACACCTTATTTTGAGATTAAATCCTTGGGACTTCTCATCCCCTAAAGGAATTGAGCTCGGGACAATGGTCTTGGGCCTTCTCAACCCATTTTCACGCATTCCCTGCTTGGGACTATTCACTCATTTTAAACCTAGGACCTTTTGAGATTTTTATCCATTTTTAAGGCTTTGGTTTATGATCAATTAAGAACCTTAAGTTCGAGTTTAGAAGCCTTGGGATATTACATCAAGGTTCTTAGCTCGGGAGTAATAGTCCTGGGCCTTCTCAACCCATTCTAAGCATTTCCTGCTTGGGATCATTGCCCCCCAATGAGGAAGTGAAAGCTGAGAAGAACTTGACTTTCTCATTCAAATATCTGACTTACTTAAAACAGACATTTCATTATACTTGTACAAAAACAACACTTCAATTCTAAGCAAAACTTCATTCATTAAAGCTTGTATGGAACACAATGATACATCATAAATTTTTACTGATAAAAATTCTTTAAATTCGACACATTCCATATACGGGGAGTCTGCACTCCATAAAGATCTTGAAGTTTGTAGGCTTCCCGCCCTGTCATGTCAATCACTTTATATGGCCCTTCCCAGTTTTGCCCTAGCTTTCCATTTGCAGGATCTTTGGTGTTGCCAAGAACTTTTCTGAGAGCTAGATCTCCCACCTTGAATTCTCTGGGCAAGACTTTTCGGTTGCAAAACTTAGCCAATTGGCTCTGGTAAGAGGCTAGCTTGACCAAGACCCTTTCCCATTTTTCTTCTGCTAAGTCTAGTTGCACGGCTAAGGCTTGGTCATTGACCCTTGTTCTACCAACTCAGTCTGAATGGTTGGGATCCCAATTTCAAGCGATAACATTGCTCCTGATCCATAGGCAAGTGAACGTGGAGTCTCACCGGTAGCTCGTCTGGGCATAGTACAGTAAGCCCAGAGGACCAACAGTAGCTCATATGTCTACCTTCCTTCGGCTTTCTCCAATCTCTTCTTGATCCCATCTAGCAAAGTCTTGTTCGATGCCTCCGCCTGGCCATTACTCTGAGGATAGCTGACTGAGGCATATAAATTCTTAATTTTGTATGTTGAGCAAAACTTCTTACACTTGTATTGAAACTGCGTGTCATTGTTTGACACAATGGCATAAGGGCTTCCAAAACGAGTGATAATATTCTTCCATATGAACTGCTCAGTTTTATGCTCTATAATATTTGACAATGGTTCCGCCTCTATCTACTTGGTGAAGTAATTAGTCCCCACCAGCAAGTACTTCTTTTCTCCCTGTATTGTGGGCAATGGACCCACAATGTACAGGCCCCATTAAACAAAGGGCCATAGACTTGTGAGTGGAGCAAGGTCCATGGACAGCGTCTGAATGATCGGTGAGAACTTCTGGCATTTCTCACAATTTTTTGACATATACTTTCGCATCTTCCTGCATATAGGGCCACCAATG
>NMUG010012908.1:0-10245 GCA_002855965.1 Monotropa hypopitys
AAATATGATTTACAAGTGAAACTAGAGAGATGGGGAATTTTAGAAAGAATTAGAGAGAAAGAATGAGATATTGATGCTAAGGAAGATTTGGCAAGGTCTCATTAGTCTTCTAGGATTCCAAGACTCCATTTTATAGACTCCAACCCAAACTAGCCGTTTATAGCCGTTGGGTGGCATTATGGTAAATATCTGCAACTTAAAATATGAAATCTGCACATTTTACAAAGGCCGGTAGGGGATCGGTAGGGGACCGGTAGGGGACCGGTATGTCGGCCGGCATACCGGCCGGTATGCCGGTTAGGCCAAAAATGTAAACTTTGACAAAGAGCAACCTACTGCCCAAAATCGCACAAATCCAGTATGGGACCGGTATACCGGCCGACATACCCGTTTGCATACCGGTTAGGGTTTGGGGCAGAATTTTAAGTCCAAATTATATGAGGCAAGAACCCTTGCTTAGGTAATTTAATTTTTTACATTTTCATAAGGAAAAATACTTGGAAAATGAGACGGATAAAAGACTTGATTGAATAAGCATTTTCCAAGAATTTTATAAAAATATTTTAAAGGCAATTTGAGAATTAAATTTATTCTAAGAGCATACAAGGGTTTAAGGAATGTATAGAAAATATTCAAACATTGAAAGCAAGATTCCTTAGCCTCTAATCAAATATCATTAAGATTTATAATGAAATTCAAGCACAAATCAAATTCCTTGATTAAATAAGATTTAAACAATTAAAGATTATATTCAAGGAATTATAAAATCATTTTATAAATACTATATTTGTATAAATAAATGCACCATCAAATCATAGGGCAATAATGTATTTATTGTTCGGTGAATTTAAATGAAGACTTTGTACCCATTATTTGTCCAGTGCGGTTCCTATGCGGTGTTGTTGATGTTACTTTCCTATTGAAGATAGATGAGTGTATGACTAAAAGAAGTCAAGATTGCAATATGAAATGAGCAAGCGAAAGTTTGAGAAAAACTTTCCCTTCCTCATTGGGGGCAAGGGACCCAAGTAGAGAATGCTCGGAATGGGTTGAGAAGGCCTAGGTCCATTGTTCCTGAGCTCGGCTAGGCAGAGAATGCCATCATTAGGGGACCAGGAATCCCATGGTGCTGAGTTCGAATTTGGGCGAAAAGCCTAGAAGGTCCATAGTTATATGGGTTCCTAAACCAAAAGCCATCTTTAGGGGATGAGAAGTCCCAAGAAGGCCCTAGTTTGAAACGGGTGAGAAAACCCAAAGGGTCTAAAGTGGTCCTAAATCAAGTACATTACCTTTAAAGGATAAGGAATCCCAAGGTAGCCCTGATTTAAACAGGGGGAAACCCACAAGGGTCTCGTGTGATCCTAAATCTACATTGCTTCAGGGGGTGAGAAATCCCAAGACAATCCAGATTCAAACAAGTGAGAAACTCATGGGGCATTAATAGTCCTTGGCCGAGGAAGCAAACGAAGTTATCTAAGGCCTGAAAAGGGTGGGAAACCCGAAAGCCCGCGCACAGTGTAATATAGGGAAGAGACCAGCATGTTGGTCACTGCAACGGTGTTATAGTGCGGCAAAGTATGCAGTATGTTTAGAAGTAGTGCAGAAGCAAAGTGTGTACGAAGCAAGTATGAAAGTTTGAAGTTGTAAAAGTGCACGAGAAGTTGAAACATAAACAAAATGGTCGCATCTTCTAACTACCATCCCACAAATAGCAAAAATAATCGAAGTACGGGTGCCAGCATATAGCTAACACCAAAGTCAGAATTATTACAAACCTAGACCCTGAAGTAGTTAGTTTACAATCTTCTGGTGTTGAAAATCTAGGTACTGGAGTCACTGGACCTGATAAATCATTGGTGGATACTGGAGTAACTGTGGTTCCTCATGGCCTTGAGGTTGATGATTGTGGTATTGTCCCAGTTTTAGCAACCTCAAATATTGATGCTTCAGATGTTGCTGGGTCAAAGCTGTTAGAGTTTTTTTCTGATAAGGCAGTTGATGCTAGCCCCAGAACTTTGCTCGTGGCATCCAAGCCGGATTATTTTTCTGATAGGGGAATGGAGTTGTTAAGGGTGAGTTCTCCACTCAGGTCTGAGGTATCAGTATCGAGTTTGGAAGTTTGTGTTTCTTCGGCGGTTTTGGTTGATGTTCCTGTGCTAATTGAGGGGGCCCCGAGAGCTGATGCTCTAAGCTCTACCCCAAAAAATCAGGCTTCATTGTTGTTCGAGGATAAAGAGGCCATAGTGGCTTTTGTTCGTAATTCCGGGAGTTTGGTTAGGGGCACTATTGAAGTTTGCAGAGCGGTGGGCATCCTCATCTCAGAGCGAGATGAGCGCATCATTACTAGAGTAGCGGTAGCAAAGTAGCTTAAGGACGAGCGGAGGAAGTTCACTCAGGAGTAGTAGGCCTTCTAATAGGGGAGTATAGTTCCCGGTTGATTAATCTATTGGGGCCAAGGGGTTTTGGGTGTTGGCTATTGGGGGTTGGTTTATTGTGTTATAGTTTAGGTTAGTTACTCTTTTGTCTTGGCAGGTAGGAGTGGGCTGGGTTCTTGATAAATGGCTGGCCTGTTTCAATTATTGTACAATGCTGTTATATTTATATATATTACTTTTGACTTTCTAAAAAAAATATTTCACATAATACTCTTTTTCCTTAGAAAATGTCTTTAATTTCTTTAATTTCTTTCATAAAAAATAATTCTCACATTTCCAACATTAATTTAGTAATTGATCCATAGTGTAATTAAATTTCACAAAACACTTAAAAATATCACACATTTAATACTAAGCAAGAGTAGGATACGCTACTTTAAATTATGTAGTTTTATAAGTACCCACCTGACAGAAGAATGACTGACTGAACTGGAAGTTTTCCTAAAAAGCTCGCTTGTCCTTTCGTGATGCCAAAAACGAACCTAACCAAAGACAAAGTATAACTATATAAGTAACTCGACAACTCAAAAACACTCTATAAATCACATATGCTATTTATGCATGACAAACAATTATTTTCTACATTTATTTCTATTTTCTTGTGTTATTCTCTTTTTGTATAATTCTCTTTATTTTTATTTCCATTAATTACTTACCACCTTAATTATTACTAATAAACGTAATTAATGCATTCACGAATACACTACCGAACTAACACACACAAATCATTATCCTAAATACACACACTACAACTAAACACTACACATAACTCAACCACGCAACCACATTCGCAAAACCACCGCATCGTCCCTACAACCACCGGCCACCAATATAGAAGCCACAACAACAGTCAACTACACTAACAACGCATGTCGCGTGACATACACACACAGCTATAACTACATATGCAACTCTAGCAAAGCTACAAACACACGCGTACACACATATACAACTATCACACTATCACCGTAAACCCATTAGAAACCAATCACCAACAGATTCTACCACACACGTGCGCAAACAGACGCGAATATACACAAACGAATACAATGCTGAAACGAATACAATATACATCGCGTAAAATTTTAGTGAGATTAAGGAAGGAATTTGGGAGTATTTAAGCATTTATTTTATATGTGGTATAATAGGAAATTGTCCAATTTATACACAAATTGTATATAAGTAGTGGAATGGTACACAAGGGTAATAACCCTTTTTAATTTAAGGGTAAAGGGGTAAAATGCATTAAAAACCTGATTTAGGGGTTTGGGGATTCTCCCTAATCCATCATTATACCAAATCAAAGAGTTGGAGTCTAGGGAGGAAGAAGGAGAAGGAGGAAGAGAGTTAGGAAAATCAAGGCATTCGAGAAGAAATCGGAAGGAGAATCCTTCTCCAATCTTAATTTACACGTAAGTACGAATCTATTTATGTTCATATCATTCTCATATCACTTCAGATTTGAAGTAGATCGAGGTTTTAGTTCAAAATCATTTTTGGGGAAAACCAGGAAATTAGGTCTTTGATTCTTGCAATTGGTTGTAATCAAGGGTCGTAGGCGAGTCTCTATCATGTTTTTAATGATCCTAGATGATAGGAACATTTTGTGGATGATGAATTTAAAGTTTAGAGGTGTTTGGAGATGTTTGGAGTGAATGGTTCGAAGTTAGGAGCGTTTTTCGTAAAAAATCACGAGTCTTAGATTTCGCATCAGAACACATGGCGACCGGTTGGGATGTAGGGGCCAACCGGTTGGGAGGAGGAAGTGGAAACCGATTGGGAGGTGGTGGCAACCGGTTGGTGGGTAAGGGGTGACGCCAACCGAAATGGCAATCGGTTGGGGGTTGCGGTTGGGGCTGGTCAGGGTAGTCCCTGTTTGTCAAAAATTCTGAAATCGTTATTCCTTTTATGTCTCAGTCGATAGGAATTAGAAATTGTTGGAAATGTAACTGTTTTGGATATGGTGTGTGACTGGTTCACGCCTTGTTTCAGGACTTCTTTGGAAGCAATGAAACCGATGAAAACCAAAGAGATGGAATGAATTGAAGATCAACAAAGGATGTTCTTTTATAATCTTCAAAGGATAGTACAAATCGACAGAGCATGAGTCTTGTCGACAGAAGTTTACAACTACTCCTAATATGAAATAAAAAACTGCTAAAGAAAAGTAACTGTTGAAGTTGTTGATTTTTTCCGTCCTTTTCTTGTTCTCTGGTTCCTTCTTTATATAGCCTTCATGTTGTTTGAATTTGGCTATTTTCCCCCCTTGATCCATTCAAATCTGGTTCAATTCTTGTAACTGCTCTTCCATCGTTGCAACACTTGTCCATAACTGTCCTTGAGCGGTTTGGTATTCTAGAACATCTTCATTGTAGTGATATTACTCTCTGAGTCTTATAAAAATTAATTATCCTTCTAATTAGGATAAATAATTTTTATAAAGAACGTAATTTTTCTGTCCTTTTATCGTAATTTTGAGACTTTGGTCTATTTTTTTTGACCGAAATAAATAAAACCACCAATTTTTTCCGAAATTTTATACCTGACTGTCCTTGTTATTTAGGACATTTTTTTTTTTAAAAAAGCGGGAACTGGTCTAAACAATGCCTCCCTTATTTGATTAAATGAATTTAGTCAAATAATAAGCTCAGATTGCCACTCGACTTTCTTCCAATTGGCGATTCGTCAAGTTCTTTCTTCAGCTATGGCTCCCAAGCGAAAGTCATCCAAGGTGATTCAAAAAGAACCTACTCCTAGTCTTCGTCTTCCTCAATGTTTGAGAGAAGCCCCAAGAGAAGATTTTTTCTTTTTTCCTGCTACGGATCACGATTCCTGCTACGTTCTTGGTCCTATTTATACTACCCCTCCAGAGGAGCTTCCTTCATACTATCCGTTCAATTACGAGGAGCCTTTACTCTCGTCCCTTCCAGGTCTTCAAAGAACTGGATGGGAAACTAGGTCAAGTATTAGGTCATGGCCTAGTGTTGCAATGTATTGGGTTGACTGGGTACACCAGATGTCTCCTTTTTGCAAAGATGAATGGACAGATATGTGTATTTCTGGGATGATTGATTTCTCTACTCAGAGTTATGTATTCAATCCCAATCTTATCTCAGCATCAGCCTGTTTTTGGTCTGTATCCTCCAATACTTTTGTTTATAAATGGGGGCCTATGTCTCCTACTATTTATGACATAGTGCTTCTTACAGGCCTTTCTTCTACTGGTTTGGAGGTGAATGCTCTTCTTGAACCTCAGTCTTGTGTCTCAATATTTGAGTCTTCTTCTGAAACACAATGGAGTTATTCCAATTTCTTAGCTACTTAAAGGCAAGAGTCAAATTCCTGTTCCTTTGATGAAAAAGTAGCTTTCTACTTATATTGGATTAACAAGCACTTATTCTGTGTGGCTGGTTTGAAAGTTACTAAGGAATATCTCAAGCTAGCCATTTGTTTGGCCCAAGGTACCAGACTTGCTTTGGCATCTTACTTGCTGGGTATCCTTTACAAAGGACTTTTTTCTTATGTTTAGGCTAGAATAACTTGCAGTTGTGGTGACCCTTTTTTGGGTTTTGCAGGCCTGGTTGTATGCCTATTTCCCTGACACTTACCCATTTTTGTCATCTGACATAACTTGCCTCAGTTATGTGCATCATTTCCTTTCTACTGATCCTATACCTGAAATGTTTACCTTTGCCAAGTATTTCACTTCTTTCTATGAACCTCAGGCTGATTATCGCCCTGTATGGCTTCCTTTCTCAGGGCTTAAAGCCTTATCTTGTGCCTGGGTACTACCTATCCTTGATATGTCATCCCCAACCCTTATCATAAACGAATTTTGGGCCAGTATTTTAATTCCTAGATTCATATCTATTGGTTTTTCTTCTTCTGCATCAAAATTTTCAAATTGCAGCTTTGAAAATTATTTTCCAAATCAGAGTGCAAGGCAATTTGGCTTGTCTTAGGGTATTCCAGTGCCACATATCAACCTTAGGATTAAGGATTGTGTCAAAATTAGGCCAGTGATTACTGAGACTTCAATCATTGCAACCTCTCTAGGTCATTATCAGCAAGCTTGTGCAAACTTTCAATTTCAACCTTTCTTGGCTGATCCCATGACTTCAGTGAAGTTTGATGATTGGTGGGATGTTGTTAAAGCTACTATCTTTACCCATTCTTTGGAGAACTGCCTTTTAAGGCTTGATGTTCTACTTTCAACAGGTAATATACTCTATTTTGTATTTCTTTTATCGACTATACTGTCTTTTGGTTTAAAACTTAGTTTTCTTTCCTTTTAGGTTCTAGGAAATCAAATAGAGTTGATCCTTCCATTGGACCTTCTTCTTCTCGAAAAAGAACATCTATCAGATCTCCTCTGTTGAGGGAATTAGAAGAAGAAAATGATGAGGACGAAACATTAGCCTTCCTTGTTCAGGTATCCTTTTTAATCAAATGTTCCTATTTTTCTTGTAAGTATTTTTCTTATTTTGATCTTTTTCAGAGATTAAGGAGTAGAGTGATCATACCTGAGGAAGTCATACCATTTCAGAGATCAAGGAGGAGAGTAATTATACCTGAGGAAGACATACCAGCTTCTCCTGATCATCCAGCTGTAGATGTTTTCACTCCTATAGACTTTCCAGAAGCTCGTGATGTTGGGACTGTTGAAAATATCTCCCCGTCGACAGATTTATCAATGGATGTTCCAAAGGTTCCTGATGTTATTATGCAATCCATATCGGAAGAACCTGAACTTGATGTTAGTACTGGGGATGTTCCAGATTTGGCCAAGGCTCTGGTGGTGGTTCCAACTCATAGGGTGGTGATTGTTGCTATTGAGGAGGTAGATGATGAGGGTAACCAAGTTAGGACAGCAAATGTTAATGATCAATCACCTTCAAGTTCTGAAAGAAATTATCTTCTTGATGATATATTAGAGGTGACTGATACACCAGCCATTCAGTTTTCAGAGGAAGGTCAATCAATATCTCCTGTTGGGTCTCCTCATTTGGTCTTGGATGACATTTCACCACATGATGCTTCTGTGGATACTCAAGTTTTAGAATCTGACTCAGAAACTCCTTCTTTTATGCCTGAGGAAACCCAGACCACTAGTGATGATCTAGAGTTTATGTTATCTAGGGTCAAATCACTTTCTAAGTCTTGTTCACAATCTGTCTCTAATTTCCTTGTCGCCCCTTCTTCTTATCAATTGAGTCAAGGGGTGAAAGACAAGTTGGATCCTTTCTTCAAAATATTGGCTCTCCCTCTATCTGAGGTTGCTACAAATCTTGCCCCTGTTTTTGCTGCTTGTGTTGATGATATTATCCAAACCCAAGCCTTACCTTTGCCAGAACACATTAAGCTCTCACCTTTGAAAACTGACTTGGACATGACCATGGCTGCTTTTTATCAACAAGAGCTTAAAAATAAGAGTGCTCTTCTCTTACAATTGTCAGAAACTCCTCAGACTTTGAGTCTCATGAGTCAGTCCATTCAACGAGTGAAGGATAGACTTGAAGCAGTTGACAAAGAAGAAATTGCATTGTTATCCAGGCTTCAGTATCTTAGGGATGAAACACAAGCTTTGTTATCTGAGAAGACAATGATGAGCCTGCAACTTTCACAAGTTCTGAAATCAAATGAGGATATGGAAGTCAGAATTCAATCTGCAAAGATTGAATATTTAAGGAATCAAGAAGCCTTTGGCATTCTTGAAAACAAATGGAAATATTTTGTAAACCTGTTTTATGACTTTAAGGCTAAAATTGAATAGACTTTATATGTGTTATTTTGGATTATTTTTGTAACTACGTGTGGTCCTTTGTAATATATTTTTTGGACCTTTATTGATATTAACCTGTTATGCAAGGTCAATTGTAAAAGAAATGTATACGGATTTAACTGTTTAGGTAAGGTTAAATATTTTGTATTCCATATACTTTTCATATTCTTTTATTTGGCAATTAAAAATCGTTTTATATCCCTTCTGCATGTGGGAAACCCTGCACGTGTCAATTTTTTGAATTACGTGGGTAAATAACTACCCATTATCTGGATCGGTGTGACCTAGATAATAGGTTAGTGGTCATCATGCTTAGTTAACTAACCAGGTCTTTTCGTCTTTTGTAAGAGACGCTTTGGAGACTGCTGTTAATTATTGTGAATGATAGTTACCACTACATATATTTGTTCTTTTACCGTAGAACTCGACTTCTCCTTATTACTATGTCTAATTGGGATCAAACTCCTCCTCTTAACTTCCCTGTAGATTGGGGTATGTTTTCATCGGAAAGAGTCATCGTCAGAATGGATTCACCTCCAGATCATCCTAATATTAGGAGATCTTCTGTTAAGGTAGGTTTCATGTTTCCATTTGTGAAAGATGAGCCAAAAACCCTTCTTCTGGATTCCTTTCTTTCTATCGACTATAGACCTATGCCTTTCACACTAACTGGGACGTTTAGGAAACTTGATATAGAGAATCATGAAGCCTTATTTGAAAAGGCTAAAAATCAACGTTTCTATTGGATGAAAGTGATCCATGAACCAAATTATCCAGATGGTTTTGATCATGTTTTCCCTAACCTTCCTGTTCTCCCAGTGAACCCAAACTGGTTTCAGGAAATTGAGAATTTGAGGTTTTTTCAATTCCCTTCTCATACCTCTGTCTGGCCTATTGTTCCTTCTCCTGCTGATGAAATTAGAGCAAAAGAATTGCTGGCAGCTTTTGCCTTTTTGGATGTTTGTGTTCTGGAAGAAGAAATTCCATATTTCTACTTTTTATGGGCTTGTGAAACCCTTCAACCTTGTGCTGATGAAATGATTTCTCCCTATCTGACAACGTTTCTAGCATCTCTGCCTTTAATCAGGCTTTGGATGTAGAAAAACACATCTGCTTATTATGACCCATTCTGGGCTGACTATTATAGTCAACATGACAAACTAGTAGCCCTTCATAATAAGATTTTGAATCTTGAAGCACCACTGTGGATTCCTCAACGCCATTATAAAAAGGGGGTGTATACCAGACACCAAATTCGACTGAACAAATATGAAGCTAAGAGGAATAGGCTGCTGGTCAAGGCTGAAGAACACGTCAGAGTGATGAGGCCTTTGATGGTGAAGAAAATGGAGATGGATTCGGAAACTGAGATTAGGAATAGGGAATATGAATTCTTAACCTTTACTTGGTCAAGATTTCATGTTTTTGTAACCTGGGGTTTCCCACATTATCTAGAAATTATTAATATTGATAATGCTGGGAATCCTGTTGTACCTTAGTCCTTATCTGAACATGTAGGAGGTACTTTTGTATTTTTTTTATCAAATGGAAAATCTTCTTATTTTCTGAAATCCTGTGTAATTCTTTAAGCATCTATTGTTTCCCATGGAGAAGGGAAATATGCTTTTAAGTATTTTCCATTAATTGTTTTTTCATGGGCTATTCCTAACAGTGATTCCAAATGGTATGCTCCTCTCTCTGAGGATTTTAAGTATGCGAAATGGCCCTTCCCAATTAGGTGACCATTTGCCAAATTTACCTTTATGCTTACCATCGAGTGGTAATATTGCCTTCCAGACTAGGTCTCCCACTGCAAAAGATTTCTCATGGACTCTTTTATTATAAATGCTTTCAAGTTTCTTTTTCTGAGCCTGTATATTATTTAAGGCATCCAATCTTAACTCTTCTGATCCATTGATTTCTTTATACATGGATTCTTCAAAGTCAAAACTTTCTGGATTATAATGTTTAGCTATTCTATGAGACAAAACATCGATTTCTACTGGTAATACTGTAGCTTGTCCATAT
>NMUG010012909.1:0-10244 GCA_002855965.1 Monotropa hypopitys
CACCCCGTCGAATCCCCTGCAACCCGCGAATTACCTTCCCCCCACCCCGTCGAAACCCTACCTCTCCCTGAAACCTTTCCCCTCCCTCGCGCGACTCTCCCTCCCTCCCTCCTCCCTCGCAACTCTCACTCCTCCCTCGCGACTCTCCCTCCCTCCCTCTCGCCGATTGCGCGAATCTGCTGAAATTGCAAAAAAGGGCTTCATTGATCTTGATGCGTGAATTGATTAATTGGTTCTGGAAAATAATTTAAGATACATATATGTTGTATATGAATTGTTGTGTTTAGTTTTCGTAGGTCAAAATGGTCTAATTTAAATCATTCTGACTTGTCGCTTTCTTTCCCATTTTGGTCTTCTGAACAACTGTGCGACAATTAGAACAGACTTGTGCCTTTCACTATTTGATGATTGCTTCTGCAGTGTCTAATTGATTTAGGTCTGTATCATTATCTTACACTATAGAGTCCTGGGCTACACAAATCAATACTGAACATTTGCCCGTTGGCCGTTTTTTCATTGTTTATGTGTGTTAGAGGTAGACACAGAGATATGAAAGATAGTAGAAAAGATAGAACACTCTGAGAGTAAAGAGACACACAAGCCCAAGTGTGTAAATCCCCTGAGTGTGTGGGAGTGTGTGTATGTGTTGGTGTGTAAATCCCCTGAGTGTGTGAGAGTGTGTGTATGTGTTGAGGAAGAAGAAGAGAACCTAGCTAAGGAAGGAGAGAAGCCATTGCAATGTGTGTGTGAACTAAACCTACCGGTGGATCAATAACTCTCAGTCTTCCCATTCCAAGCCTACTAGTGAGAAATTGTGACTGAACTAAACCTACTGGTGGATTAATTTATCTTTTTACACATTAGTTTGCTTAAAATATGCATTTTAAACATATTTTAGAAGTTGTGACTGAATCGGAGCGATTCGCGATACGCGATTCACTAACCATTTCGATTCACGATTCGATTCACGATTTGACAACTATGTTATGGTGTACCCTATCTAAGTTGGGTTGTAGCACATGGGAATATAACCCAAGGGTAGTATGATATTAAGGTAAACCAAAAACATGGAATAATTTCTAATACAAGACTCAATAGGTGAGTTTTGTATCCATCTTAGCAAGTTTGCTACGAGATAGATAGATACATAGATAGATAGATAGATAGATAGAGAGAGATAGAGATAGATAGATAGAGATAGAGAGCTTGGAAGTGTCTTGGGTGATCAAAGGTAAGTCCTCTTCATCTTCTAATCTTAGGAAACTCTCGGAAGTCAAGGGAGGAACCTAAACTAAACTAGGAAAAATTTACTAGTCTTGTAAAAGGTTACATTAAATGGTGTTTTGATGGGTTTAGAAGCTATATAAGTATTAAGGAGAGTGAGGGTGTCAACGGAATGAGTTTTCCTTGCAAAAATAGTGAAGAAATGAAATTTTTGAGCCAAACCCGTAGCTATTTCTGTAAAAAACACCAAGAACACAACAACATTGGCCGGCACACCGGTCGGCACACCGGTTCTTATACCGGTTCGTTATATATTTTGGTTGGGCAAAAATTCCAGAGAGCTCAACAACCAGCACACCGGCCGACATACCGGTCAGGTATCGGTCTAGTACCGATCAGGGAAAATGATAGGAATTCCATTGGGGTTTGCTCTAAAAGATCCTAATTGAGTTAATAGATGATATATGATCAAACCCCCAGAGTTTAATGCTATTATTAACAAACCCTAAGACGCCTAAACTGTTTAAGGAAATTGAAAATAAGTAAGGGGTTTAGGGATGATGTTTATATTCCTAAATCCCGTTGAAATAATTTCAGGGAACGAAGCTAGTCTACCGGAGACTTCTCAAAACAGAATTAGGGCGGCAAACTAAGTGGCAAGTCGGTTATGTACAAGTTCTACATATTGTTTAACTTGGTTATGCATTTTAATATTGTTGTTTGGTTGAGATTAGTAAGCATGATAACTTTTTTGAAATGATTGTATGTTACTCTATTGTGAGGTTGTGAAACATGTTTGGAGACCTCTTTCATGTACCATTGTATTAATCGTTATGTGCTATCACTTGATTCATAACAAGATATTGAATGAAATGGTTATCCAATCGTTACCCACAAGTGAAATGTGAATGAAAATAAAAGGATTGGTCATTATAACTGTATTTGGACGTTATCGTCCTAAGCAAGCGGACACGTTTGCTAGATGGTACCGTTATCGGTTGAACTCCGGTAAGCCCAATATAGCACAACAATACAGTAGAGTATCTATCGACCGACGAGTGATGCCAGTAGAAATGTGATAGATGGAGCTGTTATCAGTTGGACTCCAGTAAGCCCGGTGTGGCAGAACAATACTATTGAGTAACCATCGAACGACGAGCGATGCCTTGAAATTAATGAATAAACGGTGGGAGACATGATTGAGAATAGAGATCTCAGAGTTCCAAGGTGGGATGAAGCCTGAAGATTTTCTCGATTGGCTGTTCGCCGTCGAAGAAGTTTTGGAGTTTAAAGAGATGCCAGACAACAAACGAGTATCCCTCGTGGCTACACGTTTTCATGGAAGGGCTGCGGCGTGGCAGCAGCAACACATTTGGTGGGTCCTGAAAAGAGAGTTAAATTCGAGTTCAATTTTTGTGGCCACATAACCAATGCCTCTAGACAAATACTTGCTTTTGTTTTATTTCAAGTAGTCCGTTGTCAAATTTGATGTTTTAGTTCTCATTTACTCAAGTGTTGTACTATTGTGGACTATTTGATGTTGGATGTTTTTGTGGCTTATTTAAGTGATATACTCTCTCAAATTCACTGTCGCAGTGTTTACTATCTGATGTATTGGTGCATGCTATTTTTTGTCAATTTTTTGCGCCCAGGTTCACCTCGCTTCAATAAGGCTCTCGCCTCGTCTCGCGCCTAGACCCCATGAGACCTTGTGCCCCGTTGCGCCTCTCATCTTAAATAATTACAAGATGTCGTGCACACACAATGTGTACAAATCTAAATTACTCCATTAATTAAAAAAAAGAGAAAAATGACATGTATATGTCGTGCAAAACGCAAAATTATAGGAAATCATAACAGTTGGGCAAATATTATTTTACATTTTTACCCTAACAGTTATCTCTTGCAAGACTACAAAACAGTTTCTTTTTTATTTTCTAAAGGATAAAAGGGGAATTCGTTTTTTGTGACAGAGCTTCACAATTTGTTCACACCAAGAAGGGGTTCTCCCTTTATGTATTAGACTAGACGTGTCTTGCATTAAAGCTTGTAGTAGTGTATGAATCTAAATTTTGAGTAGCAAAACTGTATCTACAATTTTAATCTTATATCTGGAAACTCTTTTGAGAACTCTTCTTGCTAACACAATTTCCCCTCATCTGGTCATACACAGTCCCAGTGGAAGGCAGTTTGTGTCATGGAAAGAAGTTTCCCCATATTTGCTATCCCTCTTTGGACTCCCAACTGCCAATCAGACAAACTGTGATCAAAGCAGTGAGAATATTCAGTTGACTTGCAAAATGGCTATTGGAAATGTAAGTTGCTACATGTCATATTTCTTAATCCTTTTCTTTGCTTTATCATTTCAGTTTCTTGATTTATGTGGATATTCCACAGGCTGCAGATCTCGCTGTCAAAGAGAGAAACAAAGGAGGAGAGCTTGTTAGCTATTCTCCATCAGTCATTACTTATCTCACAAATGATCATGATAAGCAACTCACTTCAGAGGTACGGAATTCCTGGGAAAATCAAACGGGAACAATTTTGGAGTGCAAGAAGTGCACCATGACTTTTAGTGAGAAGGATGATTTATTGCACCACCAGTTGTCATCCCATCGGGGAAGGAGATCTAGACCTGGAACATCCGTCACTGATGGGGTCATAATCAAAGGTGGACAATACGAGTGTCAGTTCTGCCATAAGACATTTGATGAAAGGCATCGCTATAATGGCCATGTTGGGGCCCATATAAGACACCACATGAAGAGTGATGAAGCATCACCAGGAGTTCTGAGCATTGAAAATAACGTTTCCCCTGTACCCTGCTTTGGAGGAACTCCAAATGAGTCTACAATCCAAACCTCCATCGGAGATGATGACGATGCTATGAAATTTAGTGCCAAGACTGATATTGTACTGAAGTCCGCTTCTCCTCAAAGTATGCAGGCCGGCTCAGATATAGAAAGTTATACTGAAGTTAAGGTTTTGTCTGGTGATGAACAGGACACAAAGTCCAACCATTATGAAAGAAATTTTGGTAAAGACTGTTGTGTTCGGGACAACATGTACGATGAAATGAATGATTGTGTTGGTAGGGTAGATGAGGCTAATAACGATGTTGCTGCTAATTTCTGTTCCTCTTTGAATTCTGAAGTTGGAAACTCTGACAATGGGAATAATAGCATGTGTGAGTGTGCTGCTGACAGAAGTAATGGCTGTCCTATTGAACAGGAAAGAATCTTGAAAAGCTGCCCGAATTCACCTTTTGCTTCTGAGAAAACCGGTGGTGCTGGAATCAATGTGAATGAGGACTCTAGTATTGTAGAGGAGCCAAAACAGGAAACAGGTTCAGAAAGTATTTCATTTGCTCCCAACCATAATGAAAAAGCATGGGGTATTCGAACTACGAAGGATGTGCATATTACTATCCCAACAGAAAGTCCCGAACGTGATACGGCAAAGTTTGATTGTAAGCTATCTGCTTATGAGCAATCTTGTGGTGTCAAAAGTGATGTGGGTAATATTGCTGCAAACAAAATGGAGGAGCCTAAGCTTGATGAAGTGCAAAGTTGTGGGAATAATGAGCTTTCCTTTGGCGTAAATTACCTTGGGCTCAACACGCAGGACATGAACCTTGAATTTGGTTCACTTCTATCGGGGAATGAGAAAACTTTTGTTGAAGAAAATGTAACTGGGAAGCGTAATAACACGGAGGGACTGCCCAAGCAGAAAGGAAGTTTTAGTAATGGTTTCTTAAATCAGTCCTATACTGGGGAAGCTTTTGGTATTTTGTATACTACGAGCACCATTGAGGAGCCCAAACCTGATGAAGTCCGAAATTCTAGCAGTAGTGAGCTAATTCTTGCTTATGGGAACAATGACACTGGAATTCCTGATGGTATGGACAAGGGTCCAACTGAGCAAATATTTAGTTTTGAAAGTAACCTTAGTACCGAAAACTGCAGAATTGTCATGGATCCAAAAGAAGGAAGTGGCTTACTTGGTTCATCATGTTACTCCAGAACAGGTTTTGATGAAAATAATATGAACAGGGTCAACACTGGTAGAGTTTGGGAGGGCCCCATCATTAACGAGGTGTCAAATTCTGTGCATGACAACTTAACGATTGGTTTTGGCAGCAATAACTCCCAATCAGTTGGGGATGTCATTCCTGGCTATATGTGGAGAAATAATGAAGGAAATATCTTGCAGAGTACTTTAGCTGATACTTCAACCCAGATGGAGCAGTCTTCAGGCTGTTACCCCACTTTCACGCGATTCTCAGATAAGGTATCTGCCTCAATGTTGAGCTATAGTGTCCTTATAGTCATCTAACGAGTTTACTTAATGATACATGCTTAAGTCTATTGGTTTCGAGTTCTCTTGATACAAGTTTATAATAAAATTATCATAATTCCACATCAACTTTTCCTTAAAACTTTTATTCCTTTGTTTTCTGCTGTTTTTGTACTTGCACTGTGTTTGGTATACATGAATCATGTGGAATTGATTGGCTATTCCAACTTTGTATCGTCTTTCCCACATTTGGTACACCTTGGGAATAGTTGTTCCAATGTGGTTATTCCAACAAACTGGGAGTACCTATTCCTTCCAATAATCTATGGAATTTGCATTCTATTCTAAGATGGAATCTCCTCCTAAATAAAGACCATGTATGTATCGATGAAACAGCCTCCCTAAACACGACTGACTCCCTCCCTCCCTCTCTTTGTTAGTCCATCTATCCTCGCCTGTCCAGCACTGGAGGACTATGCCGGAGAGGGCCCATTTATGTTCGTTATAAGTTGAAGGTTTGGGGCTTTATTTGTTCATGTTTCTCATACACCTCCGTCAAGTTATCAGTTGATATTATGCAAATACATACTCATTGGTATCTAACAATACATACATGCATGCACATACATACATACATGCATATATGCACACACACAGACACATACATACATACATATGCATCCTTTATGTTTGACTGGTTGGCCCTTTTACGTTTGAAGTTTATTGCACCCATCTTTTCGAGGGGTTCTAATCTATGTTACATGGATCCTTCTAAAAAAATCAAAGTCCATTTGGTACCAATTAATGGGTGTTTGGATACATGGATACTTCTGAATGTATAAAATACCAGTTTCAGACTCTCGATACTCGGAGAATGGTATGGGATCCATGTCCAACATAGTTGGTAGAACATTCATTGTAAGCGTATGTTATAATTCAGACTTACCATGTACTATTTGTAAAATTAATGTGTTAAGCATAGCCATATGAGAATTTGGAAACTCTTCTTATTTGAAGAAATTTTAAAAAAGGTTCGAAGAATTTCGAATATTTTGGTGTATCCCCGTGTTCTTAAGTTGGATATTAGATGGATCCAACTCTTAAATACATATCCGTACCCCACACTCGTACCAGGGTTCATGTTACATAGGTCCTACTTGGATGATTTATCTATGGGTTAGATTCTCAGCAAAGCACCCAATTGATAACTCTTCAAATAATATAGTCACGTACTTGGGAAGTTCAGCTTATTTAATTTGTTTTACTTCAACTTATGTTTGAAAAAGTTCTCTATTAAAGTACAATAGGAAGACGGTTTGGGATAATGCATTTGTGCCTGTGTAGTATATGTATTGTTTGTATGTTTGATTGGTCTTTTTTTAAGAATGTTAGTTGAGTGGAACGTATCCCTGTTTTTTATGGAGTTGTGGCTGGTTTAAGTTTGGAAACATGGAAGTATTTTAGAGACAAGAAATTGTTGTCGGTTACATTGTTTTGGTTGGACATGGGGTATGCAATGAATTGGCGGTGTCAACTACCGAGAAGCATTCTTTGGAATCACATGTTACGAGATTAGTTATAATGTTTAATTGGTTGTGAATATGAGGAGATTCGTAGTAATAAAGTAGTTCATGTTTGATTTTTGGTGGAAGTTTAGTGAAAACTTCTTATTTGAGAAAAAATTATAATTTGTAATAGTATATGATATAAAGCTTGTGTAAGATGAGTGTCGCTGAAATGAGAATATTGAGATGGATATGGTAAAAATTTGCGAGATAAAATCAGAAACGAAAATTTTCGCAATATGGTAGGGGTAGCGCCGCTGGAAACTAAGATAAGAGAAAATAGATTAAGGTGGTTTGGACATGTCTATTGTATATCCGTTGACGCGGTAGTTAGAAGGAGTGATAAGATTATGATAGATGGTAGCATTAAGGGGAGGGGTAGACCTAAGTTGACTTTAGAAGCACTAGTTCGTAAGGATTTAAGTTTATTAGGTATAACGGAACACGATGCACTCGACAGAGCACATTGGAAAAAAAAGATTCATGTAGCCGACCCCAATTGATTGGGACTCAAGGCTCAGTTTGATTTGGTTTGATTATATGTTATAAAGCTTCTGTCATTCTGTTCCATTCTATTCCTTTGGCTTAACGTACCAAACAACAGATGTGAATGATCATTCCATTTCTGCATAATTCCACGTTGGCAACGAAATGAAGGAATTGAGAATGTGCATTCCATTCCGCTCCTTTCCCACTCAATTCTCAGTGCATTCTATTCATGTGTAGTAAATATAGCCTCATATAATGTAGCATTTCAAGGTTTGGAACTACTAACCATCTCAAACCCAGATTAAGAAGAGTGCCCTTGGACTGCAGATCAATCATAATAAACAACACCTATCCTGAGGCAATATTATGCAAGTACAAAGAATTCATTCATGTGTACTTATTTGGTGCAACTAAAGCTAAACTAATTGTAGTTGCTCATGTAGGGGAAGCTGTAGTAATAAAGTGATGAATTGGTAGCATTCTTTTCCTTTTGTTTTCTTTGCAAAATATATCCTTTCCTTATTTCTTGCATCTTGTGCATATTGTCAAAGGTTAGGTCTGTCTCCAATTCTTCCTCCGTCCATACCCTCAACGATTGGGAACTACATGAGTTATGTTATGTTATGTTATTTCTTGCATCTAAATTGATTGCAAAAGTTTCTGTTCGTGAGGTTCATTATTGTTAATTTTTTGACGTCATATTTTTTTGAACAGGGTGAAAATGAGCTCCTTGGAGTTAATGGGAAGTATGACGTCATGTTAGGTTTTGAAGAGGCACAATCAGGTCATATTGAACCCGTGGAATTCAGTTTTCTAACCGCACATAATTTCAGTTCTCTTCAAGGAGACTCTAAAGTACTGTCATATAACACGGAGGCGGTCCCAGGGTTTGATTCCCCGTTTTGGCTTGAAAAGGATGCTTTATCACTGAATACAGCTTCCACGAATCTGGTTACTTCAGTATGTATCTGGTGCTCAAATGAATTTCGTCATGATCCTGATGCACATGCTGGAACACAAACAGGTGCGATTGGTACTGTGTGTCCAACCTGCAGTGCAAAAGTTTCACAACAATTTAATTTCTTTTAGACTGGCAGCCTGTCCTTGAAAACTCCAGTGGCCACAAAGACGCATTTCTTGTTTCTCAATATCATACCAACATAGGATCTTGATGATACAAGGTAATTCTTCTATCATAACTGAGATAATTTAAAGGAAAACTTCACTTTGACCCCTTGTTTTGGGCCATCTGCGTATTGCCCCTCCTAACGTTTGATCGTCACCACATGGCCTCCTTGTGGTTCGTAGACCGGAGTGCAGAGTTACGTTTTTATCCAAGTTGACAGAATTTGAGCCACACTCACCTGGTTTGAGAGTGGAAGAAAAATCTGATGTAAAAATACTTGAGCCTTTGCAAATCTTCCTGCAACTTAACTGAACCCCAACCTAAGTTAAACCCTAATCCTAACTTACCACCATTTCTTTCTTATTCCTAATATCATTGCGTTAAGGTCGAGAAATGGATTTTCTACAAAAACACTAATTTACCTAAACCTAATGAAAGAAACATGATGAAATAGGAAATATTTAGTAGGAAAATAGGCATAATAGAAATACAAATAACCGCAAGGTCACACACATAAACAAACAAATGATCGCATACTGAACTTTTTTTTTATTTACCCAAATAAAAACTTTACTAGGAAAATAGAAAGGTTAATTTTTGGGATACAAACAGGGAGTTGATTAACGTTACCTCTCGAAAAAGTAAGGGTCATTTTTTCCCTGTATGTATAACACATAATGTCCAACATACTCCCTTCCAAATTCACTTGATTTCCCATCAACCCATAGTTGTCAAAGGCGATAGGCGCACTGAGACACAAAGTCCTTTGGGGCCTATGCGAGAGGCGCAAAGGTGCATGCGCCTTTTTTAAGCGTGGTGCATTTATGTAGAAAAAAGAAAAAAACGGCACACACCAACACTTCCAATAATAAACACAAAGCAAATGAGTTTTAAAAGGCATACCATTCCAAAGATACATAAAAACATCTGCCAAATGTCAAATAGTCTAACGGTTCTTGCATAGAGAAGAACTAAAATATCAAAATCAACAAAACAGAAGCATCTAACATTTGAAATAAAATAAAAAGCAAGTAGAAGTAGTTATTCCAATTGGACTTCCATCCGTCCTAAAGAGGATTCACTAATCATCATCATCGACATCAACACCAACTAAATTTACATCTTCATCTTCACCACCGGATTTGTATTCCTCATCATCTTCTTCTTCTTCTGTCTCTTCGAACTTTGCCTCTTCTTCATCTCGCAAATGAATTGGATTTGATATGGACGTTGAACCCCTTGCTCGTGCTCTTGATGTTGTTGCTCTAGTCACATTGGTACTTTCCCCCACTCCAGAAGTTCTAGCAAAATCACCTTGCGATAAACTCTTATCTCTAAACATCGGCTCATTATCTTCATTCGATTCTCCATCAATCACCCCACATAACTGAAGAAACGTAAGTTCACAAATCCTTAGGGTATGAGACTGCCCCATACTCCCTTGTATATTAATGATAGAAAGGAAAAATACAACTAGGTCCCTAGAATAGGGAGAAATACATAAAAGGTACAAAAAAAGATAAAACATATTCTAACACTCACCC
>NMUG010012910.1:0-10244 GCA_002855965.1 Monotropa hypopitys
ATAACCTTAATTATTTATACGGAATAATAAAAGAATTTAACGGAGGATACGGGTATTACACTAATAGCCCAAGCCATGATGGGATCACTCCCAAAATTTGAAAATGTTATCCCTCTCACTCTTCTCGGAAGGAATACTTCTGATTGTTATTATTAGGAGAGTGACGAGGAGAAAAGTGAGAAAAATGATATTGTTGATTACTCTTTTCCCATTGAGCCAAAAATACCTAGTATTTCTCAAGAGACATTTGAGGGTTCCCTTATTGCACCCATTTTCATAAAAAAATCTTGTGGAATCCACATTTAGGGTCGAACCTTCATTGCTAGTTGTCCTAGTGTCCAACATATTTAGTGCACCTCTACCACCTCCATCTATTCTTCCTTCAAAAAAAGTTGATTTTCTTGGCATTGACAAAATCCTTTCGAGTCATTTTGTATGTTCCATCAAAATGATCAATGCCTTGAGAGTTAACCTAAACCGTGGTGGTAGGGTGGTTGGATGCATTTTATTGAAGTGCCAAAAAGCCTTGATATATTTTAAGTATCTACTCATATGGCTTGGGCAGCTTCAATTCTTTCAAAAAGGGATGATGAGGTTCACTCTAGATTATGGACCCCAATGCCATATCAACGCTATCATAAAATATTTGGGGTCATTATCCCGGTTGTTACCGCGTCTCTTATGTATAGTTTCTTTTTCTTTTATTTAAAATTTTGTTCTCTTTCTTTTTTTCTTGTACTTTTATTTCCTTCAATAAAATTTGAAAATTTTAAATATGTCTAGGAGACAATAAATCTTTGGAGTTTGAGATATCTCTAGTGTTCGCCGCACTCGATCAGTCTTTGGACGGTCTAGTATAGCCGCCCATTATTCTATCCTTAGTGGTTTATTATCTGGGATTACACCGGTAAAGTAAGGGTGGTTGTGAAAGACGATTGGAATGTTTCTCAAGAAATAAGGAACATGACTTGTTGAGTACCGTCTTACCCCCAAATATTGAGAGATTTCCTTCTCTAATACACTATTTAAGTGAGAATATCATGGAGAAAAGTATTTCTCGTGGAGAGTTGCGTGAGAACTCAAAACCATTTTGAAATTCGGTGCTTTCACACTTGGCTTCCATTAGCAAGTAATTTTGGCTAATCATTTATCTTATAGTATGTAGTTGACATTTTAGCCTTTACAGGGTCATTTGATTTTAGCTATGTAGCCTTGCAATCATTGCCGATGATGAATCAAGGTAATGATGCAAAATACTCTTTCTTGGTTGAGGTATCGGGTGGTTGACATTCTGTCTGGAGGTAAATAGATCTCTTATCTTCTATTTATTATCTTATGCACTAAAAACACTGTATATTAGTTGGGAGGAGTGGCACATGGTTCACATGCTTGTACCATGTGTCCCATTTTAAAGTCTTAAAATTTTAAAATTTTTGAGTCGACGGTCTAGTATAGCCGCCTGTCTCTATTTTCCCTCATTTGAGACAAGGAGAAAAGTATAACTCGGATTTTCCATGTGATGGACTCAGTAGTTAGTTAGTGTAGTTAGTGAATTGCTTTTCCATAGATTTTGGGATTATATAAGTTTTAACTCTATGTCATGAGTAGGAATTTATTGAGCTTTGATTATACTTGTATATGGCATCGTAGTTCATTTTGCTAGCATGTTGCAAGAATTCATTTTGACACCCACTCTTTAACCACTATTCACTTCACAAAAAATAGGCTAAAGTCATTTGTAAGTCACACTTTGAGTGTCTAGATGGCTAGTTTAGTGGAGACTAATGCCCAAGTGAGTTTAGAGCCTTATCTTTCCTTGGGGTGGTGTCAAATCAACTCTAGCCGCCACAAAAAAATCCTACTCGTTGTTTGATCTCACTATCTTTGTCATTGAGCATTGGGAATTCACTATTATTGATTTATCTTTTGGTTTTAGCATGCACAATTGTTGTTGTCCTTAGAAACGGATTATAGACAATCTTTGACATTTGAGCTGATTCATTTCCTTCTTGCATTTACCCCTTGCTAGCCAACTTGAGCCTTTTACATAAACCTTTTTATTGTTGAGACTTAAATTCCATATTATATCTTTAGAATGGTTAAAAATCATGTTACAGATGTATTTAAAAATATAAGGAGGTTTATGTTGTGCTTATTGATGGTGTACCATTCCTTCAAAGAAAAAAATTACATGGAAAATTCCAAAAATAGAAAACCAAATAAGCTGAGTAGTCCCCTATTGTCTTAAAAGAAGAAACACTTTTTATTTAAATTGTTGGGAAGTATTGGAGGGGGAAATTAAAAAATGAACAAGGCATTGAAAAGTAAAGAAAATGAGAATAAAGTTTGATGATGAAGGCCCCATCTTCTAGTTTGTCCTCTACATTTGATATAGCATATTCTAAAGCATTCAAAGTTAAACCTTTAGACCGATACACATCACTTACCTTACATTATAACCTAAATAAGACCTATTTGATCCTTTGGGCAACAATAGTTCATGTTTTGTTAATTAAGAAAAAAATCTCATTGCTTGTCATTTCTAGTCATGAGATCATTATCTACTTATATAGAGCCTTCTTTCATGTCATAATGTACAGAATGTTTTGATTTCATTATGCATATATTTTGCCTGCACATATGAGAATTAGAATATACACCCTTGTTTCGAGAGCCTTATTTGTTGAGTGCATGACACAAAGAGAATTGAAGTCGAGACTGAGTCTGGATAAACTTTTGGGCTTTTGTCTCACTTGTGACGAAAAGCCTTACTCACACATATTAAACGTAGTTTACATGACTTATTATTATACTTGTTATCATTGTGAACTTTGTTTGCCTGTGTATCTTTTTAAGTATCTATATTCCATTTTTCAAATCTCATGAGTTTTAACTCGCATGTTTTGGTATGCCATGTAAAAGTGATTTGCGGCATTTTGTGGATTGTTGTTGCTGAAAACCCTCACAAGACCTTAATCGTCCTCACGGGGCTGCCCAGAGGTTTAAAGGATTTATCCTTAATTTTCCTTAGTTATTGCTTGTAAGATCGAGTCTTAGTGTGAGTTTGCTCGGGACTAGCAAACGATAAGTTGGGTGTGTGTGATAGACACACAATTTTGTGTATTTATTACATTTATATTTTTTATTCTTATTATTATGGTTTTTCATTATTTATTTCTATTTTGTTCATATTTATGTTTAGTGTGTTTTCTAATTTGTACAGGTTTTCATGTTATTTGTTGATCCTTGGATGAGTCTGGAAGTCCCCAGAGATTCCCCGAGATTCGAGAGATCAATTTTGAAGCCTAAAAGTCCAATTGAATATGTCAAAGTCAAGACCCGATCCAAGGTATCACATAACTGGCCAAACCATCAAAAGACCAACCCAAAGGCCATATGCACCGGTTGAGCACAAACGGTACACCAGTACAGGGTAAAACAAAGAATCAACATAGAGTGCTCATGTACTAGTTGATCCAGAAGTTGTATCGGTGCAGAGAGACTCCTGTGTGGTGACCAGAGGCTCTGTGCACCGGTTAAGCAATACTTTGCACCAGTGCACAACCCCTTCGACTGAGGGAATTGAAGCACATTAAGAGTAATTTGGTCTTTGGGGGTTAATGGATATATATATCATTGTAAAAATGTTTTTACATAAGTTTTGTATTAGGAATAGTTTAGGTTAGGGTTTGGGGGTTGAAAGCTTCTCTCTCCACCTCCCTCTTCTCCTCTTTTCCATTTTGGGGTCATCCCTTGGGTTTTGGAAGTTTTCCCAAGAATTAACCATGTAAGGTTCTTCTTCCTCTTCCTATTTATGTATTTTGTTTCTTATGTTATGTTCAATATATTTCGTATTTTATTTTCTATGCTAAGTTTTCCTTGTGTTCTTGCCATTTTCTAACTTGTTTTAGTGATTATGGAGGGCTAACCTCCTTGGTTTGGTCATGGGGTGACTAACACCCCAAGACATGGGTCCATGTTATTATTCTCTTAATTTTGGGCTTAATGATGTTGTTATGTATGTCTTAGTTCATGATTTACTATCTTAACATAGTGGTGTTAATCACCTTGATTGAGTGTTTCCATTAATTTGCTACATGTAATACTTGGTGTGACATCCCACTAGGTGTTCAACAAAATACCTCAATGAACTAATTCTCTCCTTGACGGGTTGTCGACAATTTTATTGGCACATCCCATGCTTGTAGCTATGTCATTCTATGTGTTCGATAAAATGTCCAAGAGAACCGAATTCTAGCTCCCGCGCCATGTTTTGGACTATGACTTGTGCTTGAATGCCAAACCTTCTAAGTGAGGTCATAGGTTGTGATTCTCACTTGTGTAGTCATTGAGAAGTCTAGCATAGTCTAGGTTAGGTGTTAGGAACCCCTATACCATTCTTCTTAGTTAATTTAGTTTAATTTCCTTCTTGTTTTATGTTTTAGTTTCTTAATCTAAATCAAAATCAATTTAAGGATAGCGTCCTTCCACCTATATCTTAAAATAAACCCCCTCTACAAATAAATCCCTGGACTGACCCTGGACTTATCACTAGCTAATGCTAAGTGTTTATTTCATTGTTTATAAATTTTTATTATGATCGCATCCCTGCCGAGTGACGACGCTTCAGGGAGTTCTCAAAAGTGTGCATTGATATGATTCACAACATTAAAAAAAAGAGTCCGTGTAAAAAGTATTCTTTAGGTACGTGATCCTATTATTGTACATCTTTGGATATTTGATTCTTGTGGTGGTTATTCTTGAGTATCTGGTCTGTTGTTGATTGTTCTGAGTCTCCATCCCAGCCTTGTTTCAATATTCAATCTTTGCCTTGAGTTCAAGAGGATGATCCTTGTTCATTACTGTTGTCCCCAAAATGGCATGACAATAACCCCAAATATGCAATTAAGAGGTGATGCAGGCTGCCCAGCTGCTCTGCAAGGGAGCATTGCCGCGCTCACTAACAACTCCACCTACTCCCTCCCACACTGGAAGTTGATACCTCAAAGTGGGTACAACCCCTATTTATGTCCTAATCTTGTCTGACCTCGGAAAGGGAATCTCATTGTATCAAATAGGGTTACATCATCCTTGGAAGAGGAAGAACTTTCTTGCCGAGCTCCCATCTTCTATTCAGCATAATCAGCCATTCCCAACTCGACACAATCAACCGCCTTTTTGTGCAGCAGCCTGTAGAAAAGCAAAGTAGAGGAGACAAGCTCACATGGTTTTTGATCGTGGTCGGGCTACTCTTGAAGTGATCCACTTTCCTAACAGCACCCCATCTTCAATAAAACTTTTTAAACTTCTGGAAAGCCGAACAGCCAATTCCCGCACATCAGCCCTCTAGCCGAGCTACCAAAGAAGTAGTCCGTCTTTTTATCCTTTAGCATGACCATACCCCTTCTCCAACAAAATATTCCATGGCTATGCTAGCATGAATAAGACGATCACTTTCGACCAATTGGTGGTTCCAAAGACTTTACTCCCGAGCTCCAATCTCCAGCACAACAAAGGCAGAGGTTCTCTGTACGACTTAGACTGATTTAGCTTGGCAATTCCTTTCTCTGTGTGGGAAGAGTTCCTCGTCAGGTCCTACATGCTTTTAAGTGTTTTGTTTTTCCCTTATTTTATTTACCCATAATGTTTAGGGTTTTGACTTGTCCTTTTTGGGCCTAATCTTATCGTTGGCCCATATTTTGTACTTAGGGTTTCTTTCCCTTTTAGGTTTTCTTGGCCGCCCTATGAATAGAGGGCTCTTGTAATGGTAAAGAAGAAGTTGAATGAATTGAAGAAAAATTGTGAGTCAGGCGTTGTGGTTGTTCATACCCCCATTCCCTTTCGGTATTCCTTAGTGAATCAACGAATTGAGTTTGAAGCCGTTTCTCTGAGTATTCTCTGAAAATCAAAAGATTAGCGAGACTTGATTTTGGTATTAGCTTGCCAATCAATAGACTTCGAGAAGAGAATTACACCAGCAATCTTCGGATTCAACGAAAGCATCCTGCAACTATCTTTTTCGCTTATTTTTTGTGTTGTTAACTTTTTTTCTTTTCTGTTTTCCGCTGCATCCGCTTGGTATCAGAGCATCCTGTTTATCTTTTCCCCTTTTTTGTTTTTATCATTTCTCCTTACTTCCGCTGCATCAGCTTGGTATCAGAGCATCCTGTTTATTTTACCCCTTATCTATTTTTATCATTTATCCTTACTTCCGCTGCATCAGCTTGGTATCATAGCTATGTTTTCCATCCTTGAAGGAAGAAAGATTTCGAATCCTTGAAGAGTTTTGGATTTTATCAGTTGCATAAGATGACGTCCAGAATCAGTTCTATTCATAAAGTTATAGTGACCTGCCCTCAACTGAAAAAGGAGGCCCCCATGCGTAAGTCTGTTGCTGTAAAGAAGGCTAGCAAGATCGACAAGCTCGATCGATTGGAGAACATGGTGAAGGACTTAGTAGCCACTATGTCCATCGTCCAGATCTAGTTGTAATCTCTGCGATAACCACGGTGACAACATCAAAGTTTTCATCCACGTCTGGTGGAAGAGGATGACTCAGTTACTCAGAGGCTTAACGAGGAGGAATCTCTCTTTGTCAAGGGAAGTATTCATTAGGATCCAGTGAGTCATTTTAGTGGCTATGACCAAGGGTCAGTCTATGATGAGGAGCCTCATCCAGTTGAGGTTTTGGTAAGCGGGAAGATCATTAACAATTCCTTGTCTTTTGTAGATCTTGTTCTAGATCCTACTGAGGAGAGCAAGTTTCCTATGTATGAAGATGCGCCATCACAATGTGTGTTCTCGGAACAATCTACAATCTCAGGAGATTCTCTAGGACCAGTCGACGATAAAAGCATGCCCCGTATGGTCACCAAGACCGAGTCAGAAGAGGGAGTGGTGTAGTGGGAGCTCGAGCCTGTCGACCAGGTTCTGCAGCCTGGAAGTGTGGTGTTGTTCACCCCAGAGCAGTGGCAGCTCGGCAGCGCACAACCCAGCCTGAGGGGAAAGCTCGACCATCAACAAACTATGGGTAGGGATGGGCAAATCCTCAACCCATGCGCAGAGCGATTCCTCCAACCATGCATGGAACCGCTCACTCCTGCAGACCCAAGTGTAGACCAGCATGACAAGTTGTGGGAGCTCGGGCAGGCGCAATGATAGCTCGGCTTGAAAGAGACCATGCTCCACAAACAAGATGAGCTCAGCACGGGGTCACATCAGTCCTACCTTGACTTGTCTCCTTCTGCCAAGAAACAACGGATGGAGGTCGAATCTTCTGAAGATGGGGTAGTCTATCTTTGTGCCGCAGCGCAAGGCTTTGAGTGTGTGATCCATGACAGGACCCCATGTGTGCCAACTACACTGTGTGTGAAGATAGAAGACAATGTAGGAGACTAGACTACAAAGACACTCTATATTCGAGCGTTTTCCCCAACGGAATGAGTGTTGGGCTGAAGATCCAGGACCCAGGTTTGAGGTGGCGTCCGTACAAACGTCTTAGAGAGGATGGTCTAGAGAAGACTCGAGATGTAAGTTCGAGGTCGAACTTTTTTCAACTTGAGGTGGATGATGCAGGCTGCCCAGCTACTCTGCACAGGAGCACTGACGCGCTCACTAATAACTCCACCTACTCCCTCCCGCACTGAAAGTTGATACCTCAAAGTAGGTACAACCCCCTATTTATCCTAATCTTGTCTGACCTTAGAAAGGGGATCTCATTGTATCAAACAGGGTTACGCCATCCTTGGAAGAGGAAGAACTTTCTTGCCGAGCTCCCATCCTCTGCTCAACATAATCAGCCATTCCCAGCTCAATACAATCAACCGCCTCTGTGTGCAGTAGCCTGTAGAAGAGCAAAGCAGAAGAGACTGGCTCACATGGTTTTTGATCGTGGTCGGACTACTCCTGAAGTGATTCGCTTTCCTAACAGCACCCCATCTTCAATAAAACTTTCCAAACTTCTGGAAAGCCGAACAGCCAATCCCCGCACATCAGCCCTCGGGCCGAGCTACCAAAGAAGCAGTTCGTCCTTTTTATCCTTCAGCATGGCCATACCCCTTCTCCAATAAAAGATTCCATGGCTATGCTATCATGAATAAGACAATCACTTTCGACCAACTAGTGGTTCCAAAGACTTTACTCCCAAGCTCCAATCTCTAGCACGACAAAGGTAGAGGCTCTCTGCATGGCTTAGACTGATTTAGCTCGGCAATTCCTTTCTCTGTGCGAGAAGAGTTCCTCATCGGGTCCCACATGCTTTTAAGTGTTTTGTCTTTTTCCTTTATTTTATTAACCCACAATGTTTAGGGTTTTAACGTTTCCTTTGTAGGCCTAATCTTGTCGGTGGTCCATATTTTGTACTTAGGGTTTCTTTCCCTTTTAGGTTTTCTTGGCCGCCCTATAAATAGGGGCTCATGTAATGATTAAGAAGAAGTTGAATGAATTGAAGAAAAATTGTGAGTCAGGCATTGTCCTTGTTCATACCCCCATTCCCTTTCGGTATTTCTTAGTGAATCAACAATTTGAGTTTGAAGCTGTTTCTCTAGGTATTCTTTGAATATTAATAGATTATCGAGCCTTGATTCTGGTATTGGCTTGCCAATCAACAGACTTCGATAAAAGGATTATATCGGCAATCTTCGGATTCAACGGAAGCATCCTGCAACTATCTTTTCCGCTTATTTTCTGTGTTGTTAACTTTTTTTTCTTTTTTCCGTTGTATCAGCTTGGTATCAGAGCATCCTATTTATCTTTTCCCCTTTTTTATCATTTCCTCTTACTTTCACTGCATTAGCTTGGTATTAGAGTATCCTGTTTATCTTTTCCCCTTTTCTTATTTTTATCATTTCTTCTTACTTCCACTGCATCAGCTTGGTATCAGAGCATCCTGTTTATCTTTTCCCCTTTTTTTGTTTTTGTCATTTCTCCTTACTTCTGCTGCATCAAGAGAGGGGGGGGGATCAAAATGTGTCTAACTTAAAAATATTTCGAAGTAAATCACAAGGACCGAAAAATGGAAGCAAGCTAAGCCAATAAAGATATACAAAATGATTATGGCTAGATAAGCAAGTTCACCAAGAAAGGGTTGATTGAATCAAACCTAAGCATTCGGTTATATCTCAAGTTTTGCAATACAACAAATTTAGAGGTTTCCTACTTAGATTTGTTCCAAACAACAAAGGGCAAAGTCAAAAGAGGGAACATAAGAAATATATTAGTTCGGTTAGGCTTGTCCACGGCCTAGCCTACATCCTCTCTTTAAAAATAATGAAAGTTCTACTAAAAACAAGATTACCTCATGGGTGGTAATCGAACCTTTATAATAACTTGAGCTTCTTGACTGAGTGAGATCCAACCTTGTAATACTTCCGGGAGATCACCATCTGTTGCCTCCTTGAGTAGCTTCCGGGTGCACTCCAACTGTCTTAGCACATCCTGGTGGCTAAGGAACTTGAGTTCTTTTGGGTGACTCAAACCTTGCAAGTTCTAACATAATAACTTGACTAACCTTTCAAGCTTACAAAGAATAATATTGGTAAGATTATTCTTCCCTTATAATGAAGTACAAACACTCTCACTAGAGATATTACAAATGAAAAATGAGCTCTCTCAAAATAGAATTACAAGGGAATTTACATGTATGGAGAGAGTGTGTGTTTAGAGATTTGAGATAGATAGAGATATGTATGAAACTTGTAGGAATGATCTCTTGTGGTGCTCAGGACTCTTGGACATGTTTTTATATACCCCAATGAGAAACTAACTATTTATAGTTGTTTGGTGGCATTGTGGCAATTTTGAGCAACTTTTTCCAAACTTTGGAACATTTCTGAACTGACCAGTAGCCACCGGTATAGGACCGGTATGATGGAGGCATACCGACTGGTGATCCGGTACTTTGGCTCTCGGGAATTTGGCTTGAGAGTCTTTAAAAAGTGGACTGGTACGGGGACCGCTATATTAGCTGGTGTCGTGCCCCGAAAATTTTCCGGTCTTCCCCGACCGTATTCCCACGACGGCGGTCGCGAGGGAGGTTGCGTGCAAGGGGGAATTCCGTACTTTATTTTCTTTCGTTGGCTTAAATGCGACGGGTTTATGTTGTAAAAAGGACAGCTGGATTGTTTAACTTAAAAATGTCAAATTAATAACAAATTGCAATTGCCGAGACAATATACATTTTATTATTAATCTGTTTTTCGGAGTCGCCACCTGGCATAGAGTTATGGTGTGCCAAGTCACTGGTT
>NMUG010012911.1:0-10242 GCA_002855965.1 Monotropa hypopitys
CGATTTCAGTTTGTATCAAACCCTCGTTCTCATTTGGACTCCCTCTCTCTCGTCGTTCTCCCCTCCCTCGTCTCACCTGCCGCCTCACGCCTCCCTCCAGGTATGTCTCCCGACTCCCCCTCTCTCGTCTCTCTCTCGTCTCCCACTCTCGTCTCTTCTCTCTCTTTATCTATCTCGGTCGTTTATGAGGGGGGGGGGGAGAAATTTTATTAAAGCTAGGTCAATTCAGATTTTTTATGTGCTAAGTAAATGAGCCTAGTCCAATTTAGGGTTAGTCCTACGTAAACGAGCTAGTTTTTTTGTTGGGTCCCAAGTATTTTAAGATTTCATGAAATTTTTAAGGTTTGCTCCGGTCGGGAATTCTTAAAAACTGTAAACCGAAAATCGAATCAAACTTTTGTAAAAAATTCACACCAAACCGAACTGGAACTGATTTAGCAAAAAACACGGATTAACCCACCAATTCGGTCCAGTTTGGCAGCTCGATCTGATTTGCTAGTTTACAATCCCCTAGGGACTGGGGAATAGAAACAGTGTGTGTGTGGTGATGGTTAAGTTTTAGGTTTATTTTTTGTTTTCATATATATATATATATAATCTAGATATTTTGTTAAAATAGAAAAAAATCATTATATGTCTTTTAAAAGGGGTCCTGTAACATCCCCAAAATTTTGATAAACATTTTTTTGAAATACATTTAAATAAACAATGAGGAGTTAATAGTAGTAATCAAACACAGTACAATAGAACTTCTCATTACCTTCTTCTTGATACAATGTACAAACTGAAAGAGAGTACAAGAAACAAGCTGTAAAGAGAAGGTACAAATACTAGTACAACAACCTGTAACTGAAAAGAGAAAACAACAGTCTAGCAGGAGCCAAGGCTGCAGCTCCAACAGAACCAACTGCTAGCACAAGCTCTAAGCCAACCTGTAAAAAGAACCCTGCAGTACAATCCTGAAAAGAGAAAGAAAGGTGGGTCTGAGCAAACACAGCTCAGCGACGGTAACAACTAAAGTCTAACAAGAGTGCACAAGAAAGTGCAAGTCTAAACAGAGTAAACCAAGGGAGAAGCAACTGAAAATAAAGTAGGGCGGAGAGTGAAGTAAAACGCATGCCCGCACACATCCAACTATAGCCAAGGGACCAAGAGTCAACCCAAGTAGAATCACCAAGTGTACTCTCAATCGAAACCTCCCAGTGTAAACCTGACCAGAACCAACTCACCAAGACGAGTCACACATCTCACAATATCTCATTCGAGTCACCACCACAACAAGTACCACCAAAGAGCCTACCGAACCGGGGCCAAACTCTCAAACACTACCAAAGGACACCACTCTACAATAACCACTGGATCCCAACAACCCTTTCCATAATCTTTCCTTTGGTAAAGCATCAAGTATTGTAGATTTGCTTGTTATTTATATTGGAGATGTTAGAGTTACCAAGTCACTTTCCTTTCTTTCCATTTCGTTCCAATAACCATAATCTGGCAGACTCCTCGTGGTAGCAAGTCTCCAGTCGACCTCCCGAAGAGGCTAAAAGATCCATCCATGTTGAGCTTTCTTCCATGGCCCCGCCTGCCGACGTGCACATGTCTTATTCCGGGACTTACGGGAACCCGTTTACTCCTACCGATTGGCCAATTGGATTCTTCCTAGATCCCGCCTGCCGACGTATCTAGTATTCCGCGACTTTTAGGGACGCGTATCCCCCACTCAACGAAACCACAATTGTTTGGACAAAAACCTCCAAGACAACATCCAACGAGATCACATATCATTCCACTTAATGTTGGTTGTTATAATTGAATTTGGGTGAAGGATCAAAGATTCCATGAAGGTAGTCCTCGTAGGATCTATCCTTCGTATTTGTCGTTCATTAAGTACATTACGTTCATTGAGTGTGTTTATCATTTTCTGGTGATGTTTCCACTTCCCGCAAACTTCCACATTCCCATTCACAGGCGGCCAAGACACGCCAACACTTTACCACAATCCACGCAAGGGTGGACAAGACACACCCGCAACATCCTAACACGAGGATATTCAAACAATGGCGACAAACCCCATTTTCCTAACCGTGGAAGTTAAACATCAACCACACACACTCAACCAAGAAGGTCATCTATCCACAAATGACTCACCAAACGAACCCCAACGACGACCACGCCATTCCAACAGCCAAGAAACCATAACTTCACTCTACCAAGATTTCCCAAGTCATAACACAATCAATACCCCAAGACTCACAAATTTTCCGAAACGGAGATCACCTAACCCAATTTCTCACCCAAGGGCAGACCTCACCACACAATTTCTTCACGTCACCTACAAGACCAACATAAAATCGACACATCCTCAAGAAGCCACAACCCAGCTCTACACGACTAAAATTCACCAAATACCATTTCCAAGTTCACTTGGACATTACATCAAACACTTAACTCGCACAAAGGGTTCAAGGGTCTACCAAGACATGAATGTACCAATGAGTTCACGAATCATTACGAGATAGCATAATCTCCCAAGATTTCCTAACCCGACATTAAATGGTGAATTCACGAGGATTGACTACACAATATCAATTTAAGGGAAATTCGAGTGACCAACAATCGAACGATATAAACGATGAACAAACGAGTTTAGATCTAACACATCTACGCACACAAGGTAGAATTTAAGAGTTACCCACATTGATCGTCACCGGAATCACCTCGCCGGAGAGTCGCCGGAAAAGTCATCGCCGGAAAAGTCGTCGCGAACCTATATACGTCAAAACGATCACAATGATGAGCACAACGACGTTTACTAAAGACGCGAATCAAGAAACCCACTTTGGAAAATCGACTTACCGAAGAACGACGGTGAATGAGTTCGATATGCACGTTGCCAGAGAGCCCTCGACGCGTAGAGCAACGTTTCTTCTTCGCCAAACTTGATCCGGGCACGATTTGCCTTCCGATTTGAAGAGAGAATAAGAGGGAGAGAAGAGGGAGGTAGAGAGATAGGGAGATCTGGAAATGGGGTTTGGAACACCCTAAAATCGTCCAAACATAATATATATAGGACCCCACATGAAAAGACCACCTTGCCCTTAATGATTTTCGGAAAAACAACAGCTGCACCGATGCAAGTCAGGTCTGCACCGGTGCAAACCACCTTTGCACACCTACTGCCTCACGACAGAACCCATGTGCACCGGTGCAGCTCCTACCTGCACCGATGCAAACCACCCCTGCACCGGTGCAACCCCACTTGCACCGATGCAAACCAGAACAGAAGCTACGGGAATCACTCTGCACCGGTGCATCCAAGACCTGCACCGGTGCAACTGCTTTGAGAGAAATGCAGTGCACTCTGGACCGTACCTGCACCGGTGCAATCCCAACCTGCACCGGTGCAACTGCACCAAAACTGAAATAAAATTGCAGATTTGGGTCCAAGGCCATTCCGGACAAGCCCGAACTCGACCCAAAAGAGCCCGAAAGGTTCCAAAGAGGCTTTCAAGCGATACGACAACGATTGAATTGAAAACTAAAATTTGCGGAGTGTTACAGGTCCTATGTGAGTAACTTTTCGCTATTTTGTACAATTTACCTCTTTTTTTTTGAATTTGTGACACTCGCCTCGCCTCACTTCAATGAGGCGTTCGCCTCGCCTCGCGCCTCGTCGCCTAAGCTTTTGCGGAGTTCGTCGCCTCGTCATCGCCTCATCCATTTAAAACACTGATTGGCTCAAGGTTCAATTTTTGTGATTATTATTTTTAATTATATTTAGTTTAGATGAATTTTTTAAACTTGCAATAAATATATGACCACCTGCAAATTCTAAATCTGCCCCTGCACACGATCAAATAAAAATTTAGAAATACATTAGAATAAAATTTGTCGAAATTTGACACGTATCGTCTAGTTTAATTAATAAGGAAACCCGCACTCGGTTAAATGCTTATCACCCTCATTTATGTACTGCATACTTCACGTACAGACCCCGCGAAAGGATACATTTTCAGTCTCCTAACCAACCGATCGTCCACAGAAATCTCATCGGAATCCATGGGACACGGTACCAATCGTCTCCTCCTCTCTTCCTTCTATGCATTACCCATATACACATGTTTCTCAATCATCAATTTGATGAATACTTCTTCCATAATTGCAGGTGACAAAGGTCGACCTAGCAAGAAGCATAAATCATCCGCCAAGGTTGTTCAGATTACATGTTTGTATACCTTCTGATTTGAGTTTGTTTTCTCTTGTTTATGTAAAACAAAATTTAGGTTTTTTTTTCCTATTAAAACGTTGTATTGGCATTTTTGTGCAGGAAGATCGCAGGGAAACAGTGGTAGAAAACAATGACGCTTATTATGACGAGGAATTAGATGATGATTATCGTGACGGTGTGTCTATTTATCTAATTTGTTTTAGTTCTTTATTGTGAATGTGAATTGAACTGATTTGGACGAGCTTGAGTGATTTAATGAAAAACTGATTTTGTAAAGATGGAAAAAAGAGAGACTTTAGCAAGCTCGAACTTAAACCAGATCACGATAATAGACCATTATGGGCTTGTGCTGATGGACGGATTTTCCTCGAAACCTTCTCCCCTCTCTACAAACAAGCGTACGATTTCCTTATTGCCATTGCTGAGCCCGTTTGCAGGTATTATTTATACATTTCGAAGTGTTTACACATATTAGTTGATTTGCAAATGTATATTATTGGTATCTGTCTTTTAAAAAATCATGCACTTGATTGTAGGCCAGTGAACATGCACGAATACAACCTGACCCCTCACTCGTTATATGCGGCAGTGTCCGTTGGTCTCGAAACCGAAACCATTATAGCTGTCTTGAATAAATTATCAAAGACCAAGCTCCCCAAAGAGATGATTGAGTTCATTCATGCTTCAACTGCCAATTATGGCAAAGTGAAGCTTGTACTTAAGAAGAATCGGTACCTTGTCGAATCCCCATTTCCAGAGGCAAGATGATTCTTTTATCTACTCATTTCTGGTTGGATTCGATTGAAAAAATTGGGCCGCTTGATATGTGGGTGCTTGCAGGTATTGAAGAAATTGCTTAAGGATGAAGTTATCGCTGCGGCACGAATCTTTTCCGAGGTTTGTGTTCAATGCAAATAAGTCTGGTAGTTTGGCATTTTCATTATATTATTTTCACATTTTTTAATTGTCCTGCATGCTTGATTTTGATAAGCGACTTTGTTGTGAGAAACGGTTGCGTCCTTTTCAGTGATGAATTTTAATGTATTCGTTACCTAAATCAAGCCAAACCAAACCAAACTGAGCCTTATGTCCCAATCTAATGTTTCCGTTACCTATTACATGAAAATTTAAATGCATCCGTTCTTCCTGCACGACTCCTGGTCTAGCTTTTGAATATATTCATGTGTATCTTGCTAGGGGGTGCATGGAGGTGATGGATTTTCTATTGGCAAATCAATGGGGGAGTTAGAAAATGGGCATACCGAGTTGCTTAATGAAGCTGAATTGGCAGCTGCAGCTGAGGAGAAAGAAACTCATTCCTTTGAAGTTGACCCTGCTCAGGTATACTGAGTTGAATCTTTCGAAACTGGCCAGATTGGATTGTACATGCTTCCCGTTTTTTTTTCCAGAGTCATTGAACTTTATGCAACCAAGCAATGCAAGGAATCCCGTGTTTTACACAGCCACAGTATAACAATAGAGTCATTGATTAAATTTATTGTACGAAGTAGCAGTATTAAATGTTTGCAGTCACTAATTATAGAGGAGCATGTGGTTTTCTGTCAAATTGCTGGTTGGAGAATATGGACGTGACCTTTGTTATATTTTTGTTTGTTTTTTCTTAATTTTATTTTGCTGTATGGGCAGGTTGAAAATGTAAAGCAGCGTTGTCTGCCAAATGCTTTAAACTATCCCATGCTGGAGGAGTATGACTTCAGAAATGATACTGTGAGTTGCTTGCTAAATTTGTCCATGGTTTGGAATGTCTAGAGTTGGTGTTGTTTTTATTAAACGAGAAGTTGTCTTGCCAGACTTCCATAATTTTGGTCCTCCTATAGCATTTCTGATGCATTGTTTAAAAATCTTGACACCAGGTCAATCCCGACCTTGATATGGAATTGAAGCCTCAAGCACAACCTCGGCCTTATCAGGAAAAAAGTCTTAGCAAGATGTTTGGAAATGGTAAGGTCATTGATTGGGTTGTCTATGTGCTGGAGTGTGAGCAACAAATGTCTGTGCTGAAGGTTGATTTCATCCACATCACTTTTTTTGTATGTCCTTTCTGCGCCCCCACTCGCCATAAGACTTGATCCATTCTTAGTTAGAACCTCGTCTCAATGACCATACTCCTTACTCTTAATCCCTAAATAACTCAAAATTCAAAGCACATACTTAAATGGTTAGAAAGACATCTAATCACACCGATGTAATGCAATTTTTAGTCTCAGGTAGTTTTTTGTTTTGATTTCCCCATATATTGTTCAACGTAAATGACCAAGTTTTAATGAAGATTGTTGACAATAACTAAAGTACAGGAACTTTCTTACAAGAAATTGGAAGAAGGCGATTGAAAAAACTGCCAAGTTAAGATGGAATGCTACGGCACTGTTGCATGGCCACTGGTGCAGATTTGGAGTCAGGAAACATGCATCTATAGGAAAGTTGTAGTTGCAATGGGATGTCGAGATTGTCTAATTGTAACATGAAATGACTTCTAGCAAGGAATGAATGCCTTTGTGAACTACAGCAAACTACAGCAATTTAGGACGATGAGGATAGACCAGTGAATGCACTTTCAGGATAACTAGCTTGACTGTGGGACTTTTTATTTTGAGCTGTGCTACACGGGGATAAAACTTGCTTATTCACACTTCCGAGGATATAATGGTCCCTGATTATAGAGGATATGGTTCTATATTAGTCAGGATACGAGGTTGTTGTGTTGGGGGTACATGGGAATCCTTCCCCCATTGTTCCAATCTCATACAAACACCTGTCTTGTCTTGTTGCCCTTAGCCCGGTTTGCATTTTATGCTGTTAATTGATAGTCCTGCTGCTGCCTGTTTCTTTGATAATCTTAAGTTGTGGTCTTGGAATTACTGTTAATTCTGTTCTGCAGTATGTTATTTTCTTGCTGCAGTCATGTATCATGAAGCATGAATAGATGGAGAACCTTTGCATGCTGTTACCATGCATTTTATTTAGGTAGACTATGATTTTTGAATTTACGTAGTTTGTGTGTTTATTCTATGTTTAATATTGCAGGTAGAGCAAGATCTGGCATTATTGTATTACCGTGCGGTGCTGGGAAGTCTCTGGTTGGTGTATCTGCAGCTAGCCGAATAAAGAAGAGCTGCCTTTGTTTAGCAACAAATGCTGTTTCTGTGGATCAATGGGCATTTCAGTTTAAGTTGTGGTCAACAATACGGGATGAGCAGATATGTCGGTTCACTTCTGATAGCAAAGAAAGATTCCGTGGTAATGCTGGGGTGGTAGTAACAACGTATAACATGGTTGCTTTTGGTGGCAAACGGTCTGAAGAATCTGAAAAAATTATTGAAGAAATAAGAAATAGAGAATGGGGATTGCTTCTCATGGATGAGGTATGTTTGTGCTACCACATCATAGGCGCATAATAAGCACGGACACGGACACGACACGGATACGTGGACACGTGATTTTCCCAAAAACTAAGACACAAACACGTTGTGGATACGTTATATATATATTATTAATGATTTTATTTTATTCATATTAAAGATATTACAAGGCATTCAAGATCCAAACAAAGCATCTATGAAAATTTCTATTTCATAGAATATTAAGATGACAATACTACCATTTAGCATTATAAAATAAAAAGATCGTCCGTCAAAAAGATTGTCAATGACTACACAAAATATGCACTAGTAGACCCTCAAAGGAGTATCCATCACTACAATTTCGGTGATCCAAAAGCACTTATCATAAGTAACTTGATTGTTTTCAAGATTTTTTCCCGCACAAATGTTTTGCAATGCAAGGTTGAGAGTGTGAACCACGCATGATGTCCTAACAATGTTAGGATATAATCCGTCATTTAGAGTACTCCTTCACACATGTCCTCTACCCTCTGAGTTATTGTATATTTTCTCTTTTTGTCTATTTTTGTTTGAAAATAATAGTTTTTATCCCGTTTAAAGTTTAAAAAAGTATATTTTGACCCATAACCTGTCCATCGCATGTCCGTCACATGTCCGAGCGTGTCGGAAACGTGTCCGACTCAAAAAATAATAATTAAATATTTGAACAGATAAAATTGCGCGCCGGACACGTATCAGGGACGTGTCAGTGTCCGATACGTCTGGGATACGGGCTCGCGAGGCCTGAAAGAGTGTCCATGCTTCTTAGATAGGCGCTATCTTATCCGAATTTTTAATTTTGAATATATTGTTAGGAGTTTTCTAGTTTCAGATTTTGCTTTTCGTGTTGGTTCAGGTGCATGTGGTTCCTGCTCACATGTTTAGAAAGGTTATTAGCATCACCAAATCCCACTGCAAACTTGGGCTTACTGGTATGTATTCAACAAATTTGTTTCTGATTCATCTCTAACAATTTTACTCGTTTGCCTAAAAGGGAAAGTTTTGACTTAAATTTGACTGCAGCGACACTTGTGAGAGAGGATGAAAGGATCACAGATTTGAACTTCCTTATTGGTCCCAAATTGTATGAAGCAAATTGGTTGGATTTGGTTAAAGGAGGATTTATTGCAAATGTACAGTGTGCTGAAGTTTGGTGCCCCATGACGAAGGAATTTTTTGCTGAATATCTGAAGAAAGAAAATTCTAAGAAGAGGCAGGTCCGTCAGTTAATTCATACCCGCATGTCATAAATAATTGATTTACGTATTGTTCTTTATTTTACTTTTAGATTTTCTTTGTGTAAAGATATATTTCCCTAAGAATGTCTCAGCCAGTTTTTTTACAGTTCCACAACTCTTCATCTCTTTAGAGACTGCTGACCCATTTTCCCTCTCCAACATTGTTGTTGGAGTTTCTATTTCCAGGCACTTTATGTTATGAATCCTAATAAGTTCAGGGCTTGCGAGTTTCTTATTCGGTTTCATGAACAACAGCGTGGTGATAAGATAATTGTTTTTGCGGACAATCTTTTTGCACTGGTAGAGTATGCAACAAAGCTCCGGAAACCTATGATTTATGGCGCTACCAGGTTTGCAAATGCATTTCTCTTTTTCATGCTTCTTTCGGTCGGAAACATATGGTATAACCTAGAGTGTTTTCTTCTTTTTTCGTGTGATATGTAATTCAGGACTGTGTAGTCTCCTAGAGTAAATGTGCAGCCATGTCATTAATATTTATGAGTGGTTCTATGTTGTAAATGAGCAGTCATGTTGAGAGGACAAAAATTCTTGAGACTTTCAAACACAGTCGGAATGTTAACACAATTTTCCTTTCAAAGGTATGTATGTTGTATTCACAATCAGTCTATCATCTGCCCCCCCTGTGATTTCAGAGTCAACTGAATCTAGATTTCGTGTATTTGCATATATTGTCTTTTCACTATTTGTAAACAATATGAATGGATTTTAATAGATAAAGATGAATAGAGATGTGAGTTTGATGTGCATGAGCAAACTTTCTTCTTGTCGTTAACAAATTGGTTAACTTATTGGTTTCAAGGAATCTTCTTATTCTTTCCTTTTCATTTTTGTCGTCTAGATCATTTTTCTATGTAGACTATGGAAAATTGAGCCCCTTTTGAGTGATATTATTGCTCTTACAAATCACAGGTCGGTGATAATTCCATTGATATTCCTGAGGCCAATGTGATAATCCAAATTTCCTCGCATGCGGGGTCAAGACGTCAGGAAGCCCAGCGACTTGGTCGCATTCTTAGGGCAAAGGTATTGTTTCAAAGCCATGCTTCTGTTTGTTTTTTGCACGGACTTAATATGTTTTATATAATTTAGGCAAAGGGGACAGGTTCAATAAACCAGCCTAAATTGAACCAATATTGGATCAGTGGTTAGTTGAACCACCTATGGGTCCCACAACGATAATCCAACCGTTAATTTTGTTCATATCGATCAAATATGTTGTCCTGCAAAAATTCAGCTCAATCGGATATCGATAAGTGCTTGATCCAAACAGTTGTACAACGCGCAGATTCTGTCAGGTTTCTATACAACTGTTTGGAACTGTCTGGATCGAGCACTTATCGATATCCGATTG
>NMUG010012912.1:0-10244 GCA_002855965.1 Monotropa hypopitys
TAATGGAGGAGAGCAAACATGACATCTAGGGCCAGAGAAGAAGAGGGAGGGACTTACCAAAATGCCATGATCCAAACCCGTCAATGCGAAGCCCTTGTCATGCTCATCGACATTTATGAAGGCCGGGAGCTCCAAATCTAACCGGAAATGGGTGGATTTGAGGAGAAAAGAGATGGGGGAGAAGAGGGAGGTAGAGAGGGAGAGCAATCTGCAGAAATGGGGCATGGAAATGCCCTAGAATCGTGCCAAACTCATACATATAGGCCCCCAAGTGAAATGACAAGTTTATCCTTAATGAATGTCTGCCAGACAGCAGTTGCATCGATACACCTAAAACCTGCATCGATGCAACCCCTCTCCAGAATCCCAAAATAAGTCTGCTGCATCGATGCAGCCTAACTCTGCATCGATGCAACCCCTTCCTGCATCGATGCACCAAAGTCTGCATCGATACACCTGAGCTAAAAACTGAGCAGTGAGTTCTGAAGTGGTGGTGCATCGATGCACCAAGGACCTGCATCAATGCAGCCTCCCTAAAATTCGAAAATTTGATTCCTTGATGGTTTTAGACCATCCCAGCAAGCCCGAACTTGATCCCAACGAATCCCAAAAGTTCCAACGAGACTTCTAAGCAATACACGGGCATTTGATACGATGAAATGAGTGTTTTAGGTACCCCAGAACTTAATTCAAAGCGGATTTCCCACGAAAATCTCGTTGAAACGAATGCCAATCAAACTAAAATTTGCGGAGTGTTACATGGGGGTTCCTTGTTACTTATCTATTATCCAGCAGTTGTCATTAGCTTTGAGACTCTTGTATATTTGGGCAGTTGAGAGTTGTAGAGAGAGATTTATGATATCCTTTTTATTAGATCTTCTGATTGGTCTCATAGTGCTACAATTGTAATTGTTGGAGTTTACTTTGAGATTTAAAATGTTTAGTATTTCTACTACAATTTATTTTATGGATAGTTGTGTGAGATGGGTCATTTATATCCCTTGGGTTTAGTTTTGAGGCTTGTCATGTCATGATTCTGTTGCTGGTTCATTTATTTTATTATATTCTGGAATGGGTCGTGACAGCTTGGTATCAGAGATCTAGGTTATTAGATTCTGGAGTCAAGAGTGTTTGAGGTTTTGTAGTGAGAATTAGGATGGATTGGTAGGGAGTATATTCCGGGATTATTGTGCGTGCTACTTTGACACCCAGGCAACTACCTTGAAATTCGTTTTGAAAGTGTCTGATCAACGTATTTTCAAATGGAAAGTCTTTGGCAGTTAAATGGAAAGCACGATATATCGGAATACCGGATCTAGGTGAGTTTGAGGAGCCAGTGATTAGAATGCAATAGAAGGGTATATCTGAGGGTTGAGAACCATTGAAAGGAATGGCTTGGCAAGTGAACCCTAAGGCGTCAGGTGTTTATGTGTAACTTTTGATTCTACCGTTGCATACTACGTGATACATGCTTATGTGTTAATTTTCATTTTCCTTGGTTGATGGTTACGTGTAGCATAGTATGTAATAAGCTAGAGTATGATAATTGGTTGCACATTTGGAATACATTATCAACTTATCTAGTAATACAGTGTTCAATACCTTGAGAATTGATAGATGTATGTGATTCCGTAGTTCCATAGTCTGGAGAATTTGGTTGATTTTTGAGAATCAGAGGATTAAGGGTTATAAGATAAAGGTAGAAAGTTATGTAATGAAGGGATAAGAGACTAGATGGTTTAAGTTAGCATAGTATGCTATGGTGAAGGTGGGTTTAAAACCTTAAGAGATGTTAGCAAGATTAAAGAGATTTGAACCTAGTCTTATCGGTCAATTGTTAAATTTTTATTAGAAAGTGGTGGTGAGTTGTAGGTATGTAAGAAGTAAGGAGAAGGTCGGGTAAATGGTAATTTATATATATATGATAAAGAGAGGAAGGATTAAATGTAAGATGAGTTGGAAGATAGACTTGAAATTAGTAGTAGGAAAAGAATTATGGGTTGGGAATGAAAATTTTAAGGAAAAGAATGAGAAGTGTGCGGTGTAGGTGAATCAATGAGCAATTGAGGAAAAGTTAAGTACTTTCAAGGGGACATGAAGAGGGTTAGAGATTATTTGTACAGTGAATTATTAGATTATGGAATTCGATAATGTTCTAAGTAGTACGGAATAGTAATGGACCAGAAAGTCATATATAGGAGATTGGGTTGTGTTTCATTCCAGTGTTCGGGGATTGGTAGTGTTAGCTATCCCATTTGAGAGTGTCTTGTCGGATAGGGTATATGGAGGTTTGGTAGGATCTAGCCCTTTTGACTAGGTCTGTGCAAGTAATCATAGAACTTATCAATTGTACCTGGAATTATTGCAGGTGTGCTCATTGTTATAGACTACAATCTTTGAAAAATGTTGTTGAGGAAATATGGTACGCTTTTGTGCAAATGTTATAAAAGAGATTTAGTTATAAAATCAATTGAGTTTGTCAATTGGAAATCTTTGGGGTAAATGGTGACTAGGGTTATTGTGTGGAATTATGTGAGCTTGTGGTATGTGCGAAAGGAAAGTAAGTGTGAGAATGAGGCCTAAGAGGTAGGTAGAAAGTTTATTTATGCCTAAGAGAGCTGTGGGAAAATGTTGATTAAATTAATTTGTGTTTTGAGAATGAGGTAAGTAGTGTAGTTAAGGAAATACCATGTGTGGTGTGCAGGGAAAAGAAAATTTATAGTGTTTCAAGATTTTTATGATAACGGAGTCTAATAGTGTTATAGAGTAAAACTCTTATGTGGAAGTTATATGAGAAAACGAGATCGAAAAGTTGGAACTATTATCCATGATTGTTGTAAGAGGTGTTTTCTAGAAGTTTAGCAAAGACTAATATTATTGGAAAGTGGATTTTCAAAAGAGAGTAAAATTGTATGGATATGTTATTTAATGGAGGCATGGATTTAGAGGAATTATCTGAGTTGAGAAAAACTTATAGAAGTTAGAGAGTTTTAGTTGGAGGTGTGAGTTCTTGGTGTGTATCGGTATTGGGAAAGTTTGTTACAGATTTTGAGAGTATTAATTATAGTAATAAAGGGTCAAGTGGAGAAGTCAAAAATGAAGTATATAGGTTGAATATGTAAGGAGTGTTTGACAGGATGTATTCAGAAACTGTAAAATTTTAAAGGTAATTCTAAACTTGGGATTATGTGTTCTTGGTGGAAAGTGAGAGAATGATTATAGAGCGAGAATGTATTTTTTAGTGGTATACACTCTGTATAGAATTTTAATTGTGTTAGTGGAGTAAATTATATGGAATGATTGAGCAATATAATGTTGTGAGTCGTAGTGAGATTTACCATTGATTATGTATGTTGGGGGCCGAACTCTCGGGAGGCCGGAGCCGCGACCCCTTCCAGGGGGACTACAGCACAGGCCAGCCAGAAGACGACCGAGCAGAGCTTTGCCGGCGACAGGGCCTCTCTGGGGCTCTCTCCGGCCCGGAGACTCAAAGCCCAGAGGAGGTGCCAAGCCGAAGGAACTCACAATCAAGGTCATGCGACCGAGCAGAGCAATGGCCGACGTAAGAGGCTCTCCTAGGATCACTTCTGTGCAGAGGTCTCTTAGCCCAGGACGACCCGTTTTACTACAAGCAACGCCGAAGAAGCTCTCTTCGGCCACACAGAACAAAATGCCTAGTTTACGTCAAAGATTCCCTTGAAGACAACGTCCCGGGTTTTGCGCACATGGCAGACACACGCCTGACACAAAATCAGCTTTTCCGTGATTCCCGCCACATGTCAGACCAACTTTATCAGCTTTTCTGCCGCCCAATGCTGTCAGGCGACGCCGCCTGACATTGTCGGAGCCGACCAGTCGGCCACATGCTCAGACGCACAGGGGGGACTGGCACACTGTCCAAGTGTGCAGGTGAGGAGCTCACCCGCGCCGACGCGCGTCGGCAACACTCTCTGAGGTTCTATATAAAGGAATTGGCATTCAATGCAGAGGTACACACTCTCTCACTAGCCAAACCCCTGTCCATTTGCTTTCTCTCTCTACATTCCTTTGCTGACTTTGCCATCGGAGGGTCCACCGGCGACGCCGCCGGTAGCCTAATGTTTGTTTCCCGTGCAGCTAGGTTCAGCCACCCATCTCCACCGTTCACAGCAGCAAACCACCGCAGGAAAGGCTTACCCCCCAACAATTGGCGACTCCACTGGGGAACCCTTTCTCTAACATTCAGATTTCTACTGTGAGCTTGAAGATGGCTTCCAAAGACAACCAATCAGATGGCAGAAGGCGCAAGGGCAAAGGGATAGCCAGGACCGAGGACTCGGCTCTTCGCACTCCTGAGCGTGTCCGTGCCAGCGACACCAGATACCACTCCAGTGAGTGTCCAGACCCACCGGCCAAGCTGACCACGAGGCAGTACATTCGCCAGCTGGAGGGCGATCTGGGCCGAAGGGATCACCAGATTGATGCCCTTATCAGAGAAATGACCCTACTGAGAGAAGCTACCGAGAAGAAAAGGTCGGCGCCTGCACTAAGCCGTGCCGAGAAGGATGACAGGGAGTACCAGGAGCCTTCTCGGAGCAGGAGTAGGTCCGAGCTGGACAGGCCTTCGGTCCTGAATAGGCTTGGAAGAAAAGAAGAGGTCCCTAACCAGAGGGGGGACAACGAGGACCGTCGCGTCAGGCGTCGAATCTCGCCTCTCCGGTACAGGGAAGAGCGTTCAGCCGAAAGTCGTCGGCCCTTGCCACCTGTCTTTGACCGCCTCGGTCCAAACGCGGCTCAGAGGCCTCGCCCAGCGCAGGAGTAGTCTCCACCCAGGCGCCAGAGGCACAGCGGCCAAGGCGAGAGCCAGGCACCTCGCTCAGAGCAGGTGTCCCAGATAAGGAGGAGGGAGGTCTCGCCGGCTCGGACCTATGAGCCTCACTGGCAGAACAGGGTTCCCTGCACTCCATTCACCCTTGAGATTGAGACTGCCAGGCCTCCCGCAGGTTTTTCAGCACCTAAGTTCAACAAATACGATCCCAAAATGGATTCGTATACCCATATAGTGCATTTCAGGCAAATGATGTCCCTCTATTCCGGGGAGGATGCCTTGATGTGCAAGCTTTCTCCATCCAGCCTCGGTGAGGTTGGGTTACTCTAGTTTGACCGACTGTCAGCAGGGTCCATCTCCTCGTGGAGAGACCTCTCAACGGCCTTCCTGGCTCGGTTCATTACCAGTACCAAAGTAAAAAAAGAGGTTGATTCCCTTCTCGGCCTTCGTCGAGCAATGTCAGAATCTCTGCGCCAATATGCAGCCCGGTATTGGGACCTCTATAATGAGATTGAGGATTGCGATCAAAAAATCGCAGTTACATCTTTCAAGCTCGGTCTGGACCACTCCAGCCGAGAGTTCGAGGATCTGATGTTGTTCCCTCCGGCCACGATGAATGAGCTCATGGCCAGAATCGAGCTCCACGCAAAATTGGAGGAAGCCAAGGAAGAGCGAAGTAGAGCTGACCAACGCTCCGGCCAAGGTTCCAGCAACCACAATAATTCGGTCAGGACAAAAGAGACCAACACCGTTCAACCGGGAGAGCCGAAGACGTACAAGCCGTACGAGTTTGTGGCCCACACCACCGTCTTCAAACAGTCGACATTCATGCTCCTTTGCAAAATCGAAAAGGAGCCGTATTTCAGGTGGCCGGAGAAGAGGCTAGGAGCGCAGAGGAGTGGCAATGACAAATTCAGATGCTCCTATCACAGGGAGAAGGGCCACCTCACCACCAACTGCCGGGCCTACAAGGACTTCTTGGAAGAGTTGGTCACAGTTGGCCATCTTGGGGAGTTCATTGACACTGAGAAGATAGCCGCCGTGCTGAAGGAAGATCCCAAGCCAGCCCTGAGCATCATCAACGTGATCCACGGGACAGTGGACCACCGACGTGAAGAGCAGCTTCGGTCTGAGCTACAACAGATTGAGGCAAAGGAGATACTTGTCGTCCAGCTTATGCCAAAGAAGCCGAAGCCTGACTCCAGGTATTCCATTACCTTCTCTTCTAGAGATTCTGAGAGGGTGCAGCACCCCCACGACGACGCGCTAGTCGTCACCCTACAAATTGCCGACTGCCAGGTCAGTAGAGTTCTCGTTGACCTCGACAGCTCGGCAGATGTCATGTACTATTCCCTATTCAAGAAAATGGGGTACAAGGCAGAAGATCTTCAACCAACCGATGTGCCGCTGGTAGGGTTTAACGCGGCATCAGTCTTGCCGCTCGGCAAAATTACCATACCAGTGACCATCGGCACGATCACAACCGAGGTGGAATTTGTGATAGTAGATGTCCCGTCACCCTACAATGCTATTTTGGGCCGAACATGGGTCCATAGCATCAAGGGAGTTGCCTCCACATACCACCAGGTCATCAAGTTTATTGGCTCAAAAGGCATGGAGGAGCTTAGGGGAGACCAAGCCTCGACCAAGCAGTGCTATATCGCTGCCGTCAAGGGTAAAGTCACCCCCGAGCAAGTCCACTGGGTGGAGGTCCCAAATCAACCGGTGCTGGAGGACGTCGGTTCAAGTGCCTCGACTAAATCCATTGAGGACCTTGGCACCGTCCCTCTTAGCGACGAAGATCCGGAGCGCTTCTTTCTTATCGGCTCAGAGATGACCGAGGAAGACAAGGGGGCAACAATCAGCTGCCTCAAGAGAAACATGGAAATTTTTGCCTGGACACCCTACGAAATGCCGGGTGTAGATCCAAAGTTTATCAATCATCATCTCAACGTCCGGCCGGAGTGCCGGCCCGTCGTTCAAAAATCCAGGCGATCAGCAGCCGCTCATGCCGACACAGTTATTGAAGAAGTGGACCGTCTAACCAAGGTGCAGGCGATCCGAGAAGTACACTACCCCACCTGGTTAGCCAACACGGTGGTGGTAAAAAAGAAGACTGGAATGGAGGGTTTGTGTTGACTACACTAGCCTCAATGAAGCTTGCCCAAAAGACAGCTTTCCTGTGCCAAGGATTGATCAGCTGGTCGACGCAACGGCCGGGCACCCCAGGATGAGCTTCATGGATGCTTACCGAGGATACCATCAGATAGCCATGTTCGGCCCAGATCAGGAGAAAACGGCGTTCATTACTCCAAGGGGGCTGTTCTGCTACCGGGTGATGCCCTTCGGCCTAAAGAACGTCGGGACAACTTATCAGAGGATGATCACAAAAATGTTCAGCCCTCAGCTCGGCGACACGGTGGAGGCCTACATAGATGACATGGTTGTCAAGATCAAGACCGAAGAGGACCACCCGGGAGACCTTCAGAAAGTGTTCGATATTTTGAAAAAACACAAGCTTCGGCTCAACGCTTCCAAATGCGCCTTCGGCGTCAGGCATTGAGTCCAACCCTTCTCAGGTCTCGGCCATCCAGAAAATCGAAGAGCCTAGAACTTTGAAAGAAGTACAGAAGCTAGAAGGAATGGCGGTAGCCCTCAACCGGTTCATCAGCAGATCCTCAGACAAATGCCGACCATTCTATGAGGTACTGAAGAAAAATAGCCGAAGACATTTTTTATGGACTGATCAGTGCAGGGAGGCCCTCGGCAATCTCAAAGCATACCTCTCTTCGGTTCCCCTGCTTGCCAAACCAATGCAGGGGAAGAGTTGTACCTATACCTGGCCGTCACTCCACATGCCGTCAGCTCAGCACTGGTTCGGCAAGAAGGGCCTGAGCAGCAACAAGTCTACTTTTCTAGCAATTCCCTCATCAGCGCCGAGACCAGGTATCTTCCTCTTGAAAAACTTGCATATGCTCTGGTTATTGCTTCCAGGAAATTGGCACCATACTTCCAGGCGCATTCCATAGTGGTCATGACCGAATTCCCTCTCCGGGCGTTGCTCAAATGTGCCGACCTATCCGGACGACTCACCAAATGGGCGGTCGAGCTAGCCAACTTCGACATCAAGTTCTAGCCAAGGACATCTATTAAGGGCCAGATCCTGGCCGACTTTCTCGTAGAATTCTCTCCTCGGCCAGAGGAACCACAGCCGGAAGAAATAATTGCCGAACAAGTCCCGTCACAGTCACTGCTAAATCAGGACTCGTGGAGGATGTATGTAGATGGCGCATCAAATTTCCGAGGGAATGGAGCCGGAGTTGTCCTCATCTCCCCTGAGGGAGTCACTCATGAACACTCCCTCCGGCTCAACTTCAACGCTTCCAACAACGAAGCAGAGTATGAGGCCCTACTAGCCGGTTTGAAGACAGCCGAGGAGCTGGAAATTCAGAGCCTCGACATCTACAGCGACTCTCAGCTCATGGTCAACCAGGTCAACGGTGACTACGAGTGCCGAGATGAGCGGATGGAAAGATACATGTTGAAAGTTAAACAAAAAATGGGGCTATTCATGCACATTCAAATCCAACAGGTCGGCAAATAAGAAAATGCCCATGCCGACGCTCTAGTCGGAATAGCCTCAGCAGCAGAGGTCAAGGAGTAGAGGACAGTCAGCGTTCAAAGCCTGGATCAGCCAAGCATCGAAGCACCGAAGTAGATAGTCGTCTTCTTCATCGGCCAGGGTCCCAGCTGGATGGACCTAATCACCGTGTTTCTAAAAGACGGATCGCTCCCAGAAGACAAGAGGGAAGCCCACTGAATCGTCCATAAATCGGCTCAGTTTTGGCTCGGCCCTCAGGACAAGTTATATAGACGGTCGTTTTCAGGACCGTACCTCCTTTGTGTGCATCCAACATTGGTGGAAGGAGTACTGCAGGAGCTCCACACCGGCAGCTATGGAGCACACACTGGGAGAAGGTCAATTGCACACCGAGCTATCTCCCAAGGATACTGGTGGCCGAAGATGATGGAGGATGGGGAGCAGATAGTAAGAAAATGTGACTCCTGCCAACGGTTCTCCCCAATCATCAGACAACCTACCGAGGAGCTCACACCGTTAACCAGTCCATGGCCCTTTGCTCAATAGGGCTTGGACATCGTCGGCAAGCTCCCCACGGCACCAAGAGGTTTTAAATTTCTGATCACGACAACTAATTACTTCTCCAAATGGGTGGAAGCTGAGCCGCTGGTCACCATTGCAGACAAAGATGTAAAAAGGTTCGCCTGGAAAAACATAGTCTCACGCTTCGGAATTCCCTATGCCTTCATCTCGGACAATGGTACTCAGTTCGTGGGGGATCTCTTCACAAACTTCTGTGCCGAGCATAGAATCAGGTTCTATACCTCAACCCCTCACTACCCACAAGGCAATGGTCAGGCCGAAGCCTCGAACAAAACCATCGGCAGCGGTATCAAGAAAAGATTGCAGACAGCAAAGGGAAGGTGGGCCGAAGAGCTCCCCAGCGTTCTTTGGGCCTACCGAACAACCCCCTTGGCGCTATACGGGGAAAACCCCGTTATCGCTAGCCTTCAGTATGGAGGCAATCATTCCGCTGGAGGCCGGGCTACCAACTATCACAACCGAAGGATTAGACGAGCCGACCAACAGTGCAGCAATTGAAAAGGATCTGGACCTGACCGAGGAAAGAAGGGATTCGGCTAGGATCAGACTAGCCGCCTACCAGCAGAGGGTGGCCAGAAATTTTGCACAAACGGTCCGGCCCAGGGCATTCAAGGTTGATGATCTAGTCCTAAGAAAAGTTGTGGGAAACAAAAAGAAGAGTTCAGACGGGAAGCTCGGTCCCAACTGGGAAGGGCCATACAGAGTGGTCAGTCATGTAGGCACCGGGGCATACAGACTTGAAGAGCTTGACAGCATTCCAATACCGAGACCGTGGAATGCTACAAATCTCAGATTGTACTATCATTGACCATGTAACCTGGCCGAGGGCCCGCAATCAATAAACTTTTTTTCGCGAAATACTTGCTCAAATTAATCATCTTTCACTCCGGTGCTATACCACCCAAGTCAGCTCATAGTTGACTTTCATCTACAAAATGCGCATGCAGCTCCTCGGTGGCATTGCCGAGGAAGCTTACAGCTCTTCGGCGCTATATCGCCGGAGCAGCTCATAGTTGTCGTTCATCTATAAAACACGCATGCAGCTCCTCGGTGGCATTGCCGAGGAAGCTTATAGTTCTTCGGTGCTATATCGCCGGAGCAGCTCATAGTTGCCGTTCATCTACAAAACGCACATGCAGCTCCTCGGTGGCATTGCCGAGGAAGCTTACAGCTCTTCGGTGCTATATCGCCGGAGCAGCTCATAGTTGCCGTTCATCTATAAAACGCGCATGCATCCCCTCGGTGGCATTGCCG